>VNJO01010553.1:0-14344 GCA_008042535.1 Drosophila tani | reverse complement strand
TGTTAATTATGTAATATTGTATACTTGTAAATAAATTGAACATTTTTGGAACTATACATTAATCGATCGTCATTCATCTATAAGAAAATATTAGATACACAAATCCATGCTTCGTCCTTGAATTATTTAACCTCAAATCTTCAAACTACATAAAATAAGAGATAATGAAATGATAAGAGAGAGAGGAATACTAGAAGTTTCACTTCTGTCGTGCGTACCCTGTACACACCCCCTTTTTTTTTGAATTAAATTGTTTGCATTAAGCACAGACTTAACAGCTTTTGAAAAGCGAAATAAAAGTTGGCGAAAATATTTTTTTCTCTCATTTTTGCGCATTAAACGAGTGGAAACGTACGTTTGCAATCCGCGGATATGCGTATATAATTTGTATATAAAAAAATAGCTATATTGATATACAGTATATATACTAATGAAATTAAATAAATGAATAAAAAACAGCAATATCTTGAAATTTCAAGAAATACGTTATAAAACAGATTTGCCGATCATTCCTATGGCTGCTGTAGGATTTAGTAGTCCGAATTCGGTCGTTCCGACGTATATACTGCTTGCAAAGGAAATAAGAATATGCTGAAAATTTCAGCCCAATAGCACAACAACTGATAGACTGGATTGCGTTGAAACCGACAGACAGACCGAGTGACAGACATACGGGCATGGCTAAATCGACTCAGTTGTAATGCTGCCCGTCTGTCCGTGTTGGTAAACAGATCTCAGAGACTCTGAGAGCTAGAGTCACCTAAATTGGTGACAGCATTCTAATCCGTTGCACGCAGATCAAGTTGGTTTTAAAATTTGGCCACGCCCAATTCCGCCCTCGAAAATCATAACAAACTTTATTTAAGCTATAGTCGTGATTTTCGGCTTAAAGTAAATAAATAAAATATATAAATAGGCATTCGCGGACAATTCCTAAAAATTTCAGTAAAATTGGATCATAAACATGGGGGATATTACCAATAAGGCTTGAATTTTAAGACACCCCCCTATGACGCTCCTGCGTCCTGCTGCTTAGCAGCAAAACTCAAAACTTGTTGTTTTTTTTTCTGTTTTTTTTTGTTTGCATTTTTTTATTTACAGGCAGGTAACCGAAATTAAACACTTTACTTCCAAAACGAAACATATAAACTTTATTGATATTTGGTACGGCTACTCATTGTTCACTTACTGCTATGCATCTCCTCCTCCTCTGTGATGCTCTCACTGACGTCATCACAGATCTCTTCAGTGACGTTGGTGTTTTTTGCCGGCTCCCACATCCCTCCCTTATATTTATGAGTTTCCGTTTCAAGGGTTGTCTTGCCAAAGGAAATGGTTTATCCGTCGATTGGTTCAACTGATGCTCGGTCGCTTCCTGTTTTTGCTAGTCATTCTGGGTTGATGGCATCTCAAGTTGGGTGGAACCTGTTATAGAAGTAGATATCTTGAGGTCGCTTAAGCCCGTTGGTATTTTCTTGACGTGAGATACATTCCTCACATTCCTTCCGTCATGATTTTTATTATGTTATTGTGTTTCTCAATGACCTCAATCTCGGTTTTGTCAAAGTCAGAAGTTAGTTTGTTTGGAAAGACTATATTTTTGCAAAAGTACTTTATCCCCTCCTTTATATTGATTTCTTTAGCTCCTTTTTTTTATCTGCATCTTCCTTTCCTCATTTTTTCATTAAACAATCTTTATCACTTTCAGCAGAATCTTTAAATGTTTCATTAATGTCACATAAACATGGCACTTTATCGCGTATAACCCTAATGAACATAAGTTAAGTAGGGGCAACCCCTGTGGTTCCATGTGAAGTCACGTAGTGCATGAGTAAAAATTTTTTTAACCTTTTTTTGAGTTTGTGTATGCTTTTTTTAGGCGTTTAAGTAATAATTTGTTCATATTTTCTACCTCCCCATTAGCCTAGGGGCAATAGGGTGGGATTTTAATCTGATCTATTCTACAACTTTGTCAGTATTCAGCAAATTCTAGGCTAATATATTGCCGACCGTTCTAAGCTCGCAAGTATTTTGAATACCCTAGCCTGCAAAATATTTCTTTCATTACTTCAATAAGACTAGCTGACGTAATGGAGCACAAAAATTTGAACTCCATATAGCGGGAGTAATAGTCAATTAAAACTAAAATGAATTTGTTGTTCGGTAGAGGACCTAGAAGATCTGACGCTACCCAAATCCATGGACCTGTTGGGAATGGGTTCCTATACATACGTGCTGGCCTTAGAGCTTAAGACAAACCCTACAATGTTTCACGAAATGTTCAGCATCGCGGTCAATCAGAGGCCAACCATACCTTAGACCTCAGGCGTCTTTTCATGGCAGACTCACCAGGATGCTCCAGTACCGGCTTCCGAAGTTTTTCGGGAATAACAATACAGACAAGTGCTAGGCTTTCTTTTTCCGTCTGAGAATACCGCTTTTCAACATCCGACAAAGCTTTGCTCGCAAAAGAGATAATAAGAGGATCGTTGTTAGCCAAGAATTGCAATAGTACCACTCCGAGAACTACCGGGACTGGCATTTGCCATGAGGCGCGTTCGATTTGCCGGATTAAAATTGGCCAGATTTGGTACTTTAAAAGTCGATGTTTTAAGTTTTGAAAATCGATTTTCTCTGTCTCGCCCCAGCAGAGTTTTTGGTCCATCCTAAGTAATTTTCTAAGAGGTTCTATGAACTCTGCTAAATCGGGAATATATTTTCCCACGTAAGACACAAGACTGAGAAATCTCCGTGTTTCTTACTTGTTGATTGAATCTCGAAATTTTTTAATTGCGTCAATTGTTTTAGGATCTACTTCGATGCCTTTTTAAGAGAGTATGTGAACCAGAAATTTTAGTTTGTTTGTTTTCCAAATACATTTTTGTTCTTTTAGCAAGACGTTGTTTTCGCTAAATATTTTACAAACATCTATTACGGCCTTGTCATGTACAACGTCATCAATTTATTTCATGGCATTAGGCCAAGTTATCAGAAGCTGTTCGAGGCAACGTTGAATTATTTTTGACTGAGTTCACTCCAAACATTAGACGTTTGTATCGGAAGAGTCCTTTTGGAGTTATAAAAGTCGTAATTTCTCCATTGAAAGAGCTCCAGCTAATAATAGGCATCTTTAAGATCTAAACGCGAGAAATATTTCGCATCTTTAAGCCTCGTCATAAAAGATTCAAATGATAGTTTTCTCGTCGAATCGCTCTGTTTGCTACTAGCACAGCCGTATCGTAGAAATCCATGAACTAGGACCCGTGACCGCTTCGATGATTTCTCGATTTAAGGCATCTTGAGCTTAGCCGCACCTTTGTCTTCTAAGGCTACTGGAATTCTTCTTAATGGTTACTGAACTGGTTTAACTTCATGATCAATCCCTAGTTTTATTTGAACGCCTTTCCATTTGGGAAATGGGGTTGTCTCTTCTATACGATTGGCATTCATTCCGTGTGCTTTGTGATAGTTACAATGACCTGTACCACTTAATATCTATTAAGTGTTCCGACGAAACGAATTCCCGTAACGTCTTTGAATTCTCTGCACTTTCCCTCTTCCGTTTGGGATCGGGGCCCCCATCCTCTACGGAACGCACATCAAATTGTCGCCTCTTTATGTTCCCACTTTTAGGCTGTTTGTTTTATATTTCCGCGCAAAATGGCCTAATTTCAAGCATTTATTACATTCGGCCACTCGCACAGGGCAGAAAATATCGTTAATTGCACGACCTGTTCGACCGCACCTCAAACACTTGAACTCAGGCTTTTTTCGAGTTATCAATGGTAGGCTTATCCAGCATGGCTTCAGATTATTTATTTATGTGTTCCTCGACTTGAAACGCTTCGATTATCTCGTCTAAAGAGTGTTCTTTACCCAAAAGCTTCTTTCTAAGTTTCAGTGGAGCCGAAGAATCGATGATTTTGTCCTTTAGACAAATTTATTCCACCTCTGCTTTAAATTCGCCAAACGAAGACTTGTGCATCTGTTGTCGCAAGCGTAGAACAAATTTAGAAAAGTTCTCATCGTCAAATGGTGTAAAATTCCGAAATAAGATTCCTGTCAATCGTCGACTTTTGCTTATGCGAAAAATTCTCAACCAAGATTGCGAAAACATCGTTTCTCTGCTCTTCGTTATACTCTATTAGTGCACCTGGTAATGAGAATGCAACGGAGAAGTTTAGTCTTCTTGGATTTCGGTGACACGATTTGCTCAGCTTCTTGATATATCAAATAAAAACACCTCTTAACGAGGTGAGATTAAAGTGACGATGGCACATTCAACTCAAAAAATGTCTGATACCAAATTTTGTGACGATTAATAGGTATTTAAAAAAAATATTTAAAAAGTTTTTAATTAGTTTCAAAATCGGCACGCTGGCTGTTTTGCCTTTTTAAATTTTTCAGCTAAGTGCCGATTTTGAAACTAATTAAAAACTTTTTAAATAAGTAGTGGAAAACGATACAATTAGATTAAATTAACCAAAAAAAATCGGCGGAAAAATGTTCAAAAATTTGTTGTGGCGAAACGGCTGGAGCTAGTTTATTTATTTAAATGGCATATAATAAGGTAACATTTAGACAATTTTTCAACAAATGTTTTATGGAAAAATATGCACATGTATGGGAGTTATAGGGAATCTCCTGAGGCCCCTCCAAATAAAGTTGATTTGCGGTGTACATCCTTACTGTCCACAGAATCGTCCGATATGAAAACCAAAATATGCATTATTTAAAGAATAATTGGCTGGAAGTATCACCGTAGAGTTTTTTTTTTTCGTTTTTTTTTTTTCGATTTTTCATGAAAGTTTGAAATTAAAGATTCAATTCTCGACTAAAAAAAAAGATTAATTGTTAAGTAAAAAATGTAATAACTTATTACTAATAAGAAAATTTGGACTTTATGTTCTTTAGATGTTAGGCATTCAAATAAAAAAAAAAAAAAAAGTGGCGAAAAAAATTAAATACCCTAGCCCCCCTTAAAAGTTATGGTGTTTAGCTGTTTTCTCCCCAAACTAGCGGAAAACCTCGACCATCCTGATGCGATACTCCGTTCAAAAGATATTCAATAAACAAGATTTTAACGGCCTTTCCGAAATGAAAACGTTTGTCCTGTTGTTTGTCTGTCTGTCAGCCGATTTTTTTGTTTTAGAGTCCTGGAACCACTTTTGTTTTATTATTTAGCTCGAGCTAAACAACTTTTGTTCTACGACTTTTTGCGTTTCCCGCTAGTTTGGCGGGAAAACAGCTAAAAAGCCAGATTTTCCGCGCTTATAACTTCTAAACGACTAAAGCTACAGAATCGTGCTTTATGTCGTTTGAAAGGTATTTTGAAAAATGGCTCTATTTTGACACGCTGCCTGTTTTGCCTTTTTAGATTTTTCAGTAAGTGCCGATTTTGAAACTAATTAAATACTTTTTAAATATTTTTGTTTAAATAACTATTAATCGTCACAAAATTTGGTATCAGAAATTTTTTGAGTTGAATGTGCCATCGTCTCTTTAATCTCACCTCGTTAAGAGGTGTTTTTATTTGAATTACTTTAAGCCGGAAATCACGACTTTAGATTATATACCGTTTTTTCTGATTTTCGGGGGCGGTAGTGTGCGTGGCCAAATTGTAAAATAAACTTGATCTGCGTGCAATGGATTAGAGGTACCAAATTTGGTAGCACTAGCTTTTATAGTCTCTGAGATCTGTTGGTTCACACGGATGGACAGACGGACAGACGGAAATGGCTAAATCGACTCGGCTGGTGATGCTGATCAAGAATATATACACTTTATGGGGTCGGAGATGCCTCCTTCTGCCTGTTACATACATTCTCGGTTGGCACTAACTTATAATACCCTTGTACCTTATGGGTACCGGGTATAAAAAAGTATACTCGTATTTTTTGACTTTGAAATTTCATGCACCTCTTCAATGTAATGAGTTTTAAAAGCTTTTTATTCAACAGCAATTACCTTGAAAAGTATTGATGGTAATGAAAAAAATTGTTTGTTTCATTATGTGGACATATAGTACTTCAAAGTGTGGGTATGCATTTTTTTTTCAGAGCGAATGAAAAACCGGTGTTGCCGAGTTGATATGAAATGTCCCAAATTGTGACTTTTTTTTAAGGGAAACATCAAAAGCCAAGACAGGATGATACAGTATTGGCCTTTATACCGAAATTATGTATATAAATTATGTAAATAACGTTATGCAGAAAAAAAACACGTCTGCGTGTGATAATGGGTCAGATGTGAATCTGAGAAGCCCTCACTGTATAGTGCCCCTTTTAGATTTCTGTTGCCAGAGCTCAATCTTCAAGGTAACAATAGAGAGAATTAAACGAAAAGAGAGAAAGAGAGAAGAAATACTAGAAGTATCACTTCTGTCGCGCATAGGGTTGACACACTCGGTTTTTTGTTTTCAGGTGCGTTTGCAAACGATGCCACGGCCGGCGCCTGGAGAGCAGCCGATGTATAAGGGAACCTTTGATTGCGCTGCGAAGACTATAAAAAACGAAGGCGTACGTGGCTTATACAAGGGCATGACTGCCCCTTTAACTGGTGTTGCTCCTATTTTCGCAATGTGCTTTGCTGGCTACGCATTGGGAAAACGTCTTCAACAAAAGGGTGAAGACGCCAAGCTCACATACTCACAGATCTTTGTAGCCGGCTCATTCTCCGGTCTTTTCTCCACCTTGATCATGGCACCCGGAGAGCGCATCAAAGTGTTGCTACAGACGCAGCAGGGGACTGGGGGTCACCGCAAATATAATGGAATGATTGACTGCGCTGGAAAGCTGTATAAAGAGGGAGGACTTCGCAGCGTTTTTAAGGGGAGTTGTGCAACATTGTTAAGGGGTAAGTTTTTCCTCGGAAAATATTTATAAGGTAACTAGCAAACCCGGCGAACTCCGTTTCGCCACCAGATGGCTTCGTTTTATGTAACATTTCGTTTGGTGATTAAAAGACAAAGAACATTTTATTATTTATTTTTTATTTGAAAAGGAAAAATTTTATTACAAAATTTAAGTGTTATTTAGTTGAACTTCTCTAAGTAAATAAAAGTGAATTAAAAGTAAACACTGAGTCGAAGCGTTATACGTGTCCGCAAATTATCCGTTTCATTGAAGTGTTCTTTGGTAAACCACGTTTTTTGTTTTTTGGTCTGACGTTAACACAAACAAAGCGGATGGTTTTCTAGCTCGTGAACACGCAACGTGCAATCTTTTGAAGTCAAACGGAAGATCAGTCGGAATCATCATTGGCATTCGAGGAATACATACATTTTCACCTGCGTTCTTTCCGTGTATAATAGTTGCAAAGTCGCGGTGGATTCAAATTACGCAATATCATAATAACTGTACCAACTTTGAGTTGCAAGTTATGCGGTGGAAATCCTGGAAACTCCAGAGAGTTCAAAAACTTCGTTGGATAATTTACTACATCATCGGGATTTGTTATGGAATCTCCGGATTTGTATGTCACCAAATCGCAATTTTTGATTGAATGATGAAATTCACTGCGTGTACATCATTATTCTTTGCGGCAAGATTTGCTCGTTGACTTAACCAAGCATAATTCTTATAATTCTCACTAATGTTTGGAAAAATATTTTCAATAAGAGCTAATTGAGAGTCTACAAATCGGCAAAAGTCGTTGGTAAGAGTAATTAAACCAGATGTCGCATCAACTGGGACTTTTTAATTTCCAACAGCTAACAATTGTATGGAAAATTTAGCACTTTGATCATTTTGAAGTAGTGGTTAGCGATGTTTTTACGTTATTCCATAAAGGTGATGCCTTCAGACAAGCATTCAATTCATCTGCAGGCGTTCCACGGGGATTTTCTGGCAACATCTGCCTGAAATCGCCTGCCAATAATATTAAAAAGCCGCCAAAGATGTAGTTATTTCGCCGAAGATCCTTCAGTGTGAAGTAAAGTGCATCAAGTGATTTCTTATGTGCCATTGTGCACTCATCCCAAACAATGAGCTTGTATTGCATAAACAATTTTCCCATTGCACTGGATCGGGAAATATTGCATGTTGGAGAATCAATTGTGTTTAAATTGAGTGGCAACTTAAGCGCAGAATGTGCAGTACGACCGCCATCGAGAAGAGTCGCCCCAATTCCAGATGATGCTAACGCCAAAGCTATGTCACATCTTGATTGAATAGTGGCCAAAACAGCAACGGCACATGGAACGAATTTCTGCAATGTATCAACATTGTATTGCAGCTCTCGATTTAATTCTTGGTTGAGTGCATCGTGCAACGATCGATTTGGCGCAATCACTTCTACTTCAATCAGTAGCTTGTTTGCAATAGTCAAGCATCCTCAATCAGAATCAATCCTTCATTGTAGATTTCATCGGTTATTTGAATGTCAGGATTATTCGTTTGAATCCGTTAAATCCCAATGAGAATCGTTCTCCAGCAAACCCAATAGTTTACTTGCTTCTCTATATGTTTGGCATTGGTGGCCATTCACAGTTTTTAAATGCGCAAATGATTTTGGTCCACGTACATTTAGCAACAGCAAACAAACATTCATAATTTCTAGGATGAACAGTATACATGCGACCTAGTGCATCAGTGGAAAACACCTGTGGCCAATCTGGAACTGGGGTTCCTTGTTTGCGATGTTGGAATTTCTTTGTTGATTGATTCCAAGTGTAATAGTTGGGCATTTCAACGTACATCAGTGTCGCTGCGAACGGATCTGCTTAACAAAATTGCAAAGAAGCTGGTCAATGTTGTCGATTGAAGTCTCTCAGCTCGTTGTGCCGCATTAGCCTCAGTGAAGTAAACTCTTTGGCCATTTTCCAAAGGCACTGCTTAATGTACAACTGTGGAATATCGTTCATGAATTTGAAATGACAATAATCGCCAAAGTGCTTCATTAGTAATGACGTATCTGCCTATTTGGAAGTTGCTGATTTCGTCATTCGCATTTTCCGACGCAATACCAAAGCAAACGTTGAGAGTTGTCATTCGGCCAAATCAATCAAATATTTGTGCAAGTACGTCACAAAAGACAGAGACATGGACGAAAATTGATCCTGCCATGCGATACACCTTGCTAGCTTTGTCAGCGAGACGACCGAACGGACCGCGAGGGAGGAGCGCAGCCGCAGCCGCACCCGCGGGCGATCAGGACGCAGCAGCAGAAGGCGAAATACGATAAACAATGTGTCATACGATAAACCACCTGAAATATAATAAACATCCTGAAGAATAACTTAACCCAAAGCGTTTTCTCTGGGAGGGCAATCACATAACAAATTTGGTGGGACGAGCACACAATATCTCCTGAGCTAGCCGCACACGTTAGTTGCGAGCAAACCAAGCAAATCAGCTCGTTACAGCACCATTTTGAATGCACATTTTGCCGTTGATTGCTCATAGTTTCTAATTAATAACAGCCACTTTTCGGGGTTGCCGGAGAAACAGGTAACAATCGCAATATGACTTAACGCGCTGCTATCTGAGCCGACGTCAACATGGCTGCACAACTCCCTGCATGTGAAAACTGTGTGCAGGCAAACTGCGGCATATATCCTGCACCGCCAGCAATAAAACCCGCACTGTGCGGTTGAGAAAATCCCGATGTATTGGGGTTGAAACCTGACCCACAGGCTCCCGGAACAAATCCTGCTGAACTGCCTTGAAATCCAAATTTGGCTGCGTCATTTACGATGAATCCAGCAGCATTCCATGGTGGTACCAGTTGCTCTGTACCTCTTGGTATGAATCCTGTCACGCCCTTTTGTTGTGCGAGCTGTGCTACGTTATCTGCCATGGTGGAACCGACGGCGCTGCACCACTCTGTAAAAGTTCAGCCGCGGCATTTGGTGGTGCAGCTTGCGTTAACTTATAGTTTTGGCCTAGAACATAGGGAACGGGAGTCAATATTGGACCAGGTGCAGCTATCTGATGCATATAGGGAGCCTTTGTCCATTGGGCATCCCCGAATACGTGTTCGCTTCATGTATAGGTAAACAACTGTTTAGCCCCAAGATAAATTTCTAGATAAAATTGAAGCCGAGAAATGTCACAGTAAAGCTACCCTGAGCTTCCAAGTGAAGCGTCCTCAATTCCCATGGTTTGGACGCTGATCGCCAGATTCGCGTCCTATTACGTCATCCATTTCGCGCTTCTTGACGTCACTGGCTAGTAATGCGCAACCCTTGTGCGAAAACTTTTTCACTGCCAATCTGGTGCCATTACATAGTTTTGGTGGATTAACATTTCGCAACAATTTATTTTTATATTCGCAATTGATTTATACGAGAATTGTATGTCGTATGTCGTGAATACAACGGCCAGTTTCGCTTAAATTTGAAAATTAGTGGCATCGATGTGAATGTTCTTTGGTACTAAAATTGAGCAGGGCACCATGGTATATTTGCAACCAAAACATCCATAGGGGTCTCGGCATTCTTGCAGTAAAAGATGAAATAGATAAACAAAATACGACCTACAATAAAAAAAACTTACTGTGCACCCAAATCATCTGGCAAGAGGCTTGACTCGGGTTTCCAGCAGAACCCGCCTACAACGAAACGACCTTTCAACCCAGCAATAATTTTCAGGGCCATATAACTCTGTGCCAGTCATATGACTATTGGTTACGTAATTAATATAAGATTTTAGACAATAAGTGTATTGTTAGTCTTGAAATGGAGAAGATTCAATAAAGAACACCAAAGTACAAAACAAAACATAGATAATTAAGGCAGTCCTCCGCCGTCGCGATAATAGTAGCACGCCCTTAAAAGCGTTTTGTAAAAAAAACGTTCGTTCATGGTTATTCGGCGTCTGGAACGCACGCACCTGCGACCGTTTTGGGCGCTCGGCTTTATCTTCAAACGCGTTTCCCCAAAAGTTGACTTTTTTTTAACTTTTTGGTAAGGCTTCTACTAGCAATTTTAATCCGACTCGACTATTTCATTTTTTTAATTTGTTCAGATTTTTGAATTTTTGTTTTTTCGAAATTTTACAGCCTCAAAAGACCAAAAAAACATGGTCACTTCACTTTTTTGTAAAAAAGTTGTGTATTTTTACCAATTTTTTTAAAATCAAAAATCGACCAATACCAAACATAGCCATCGTAACACTAATTAATAATCAATTTCAATTTTTTGATTTCGGACATTGACATTGCTAAAAAAGTGCCACAAAATCAGCTATGCAGATTGCACGGCACTTTCAAGGTCATCTCAAGGACGCCGCAACAGCCCGACATAATGATTGCTTATATAAATTTAAAGTCGTAAAATGTACGAATCCAATAAAAAAAACTTCATGAAATTATCTTGAGTAGTTCTTTAACAATGCATTTTTGAAAACAGGCTTGAAATTCGGTCCTGACGGCGGAGGACTGCCTTAAATAAATAAATTGATTATCAGCGTTGGGGTATGGCAACAAGGAACCAGCTTGATGGTACATCTGATTCTGAATTTGTTATATGTACACAATTTTTGAATACTTTTGATTCAAATTGATATAAGCATGGGACAATGCTGTAAAAGTATTTACCGTAAAATTGTTTCTAATAATATTAGTACCACCAAAGAAGTAATTTAAAATCCGAATTATATTGTGAGTCATATTCGACTCAAAAAATGCTTTGACGCAATGCTTCGGGTGGAGTCTCTAATGCTGTCAATCTTACTTTGTCATTAGCACAACACATGCCGGGCGTTTTAACTGGAAATTAGCCGCATCACAATTTGGAAATATTGCGTTCATCATTCCAATGTGTCCGTACATACAATAATTATAATCAATCTGACTGTTGTAATTAAAAGCAGCACGAATCACTTTAACCAAATCAGCACGACTTATTTTTTTTTGCATTTAGAAAAGAATAAAAAAAAATTTTTACGGATAGCTACAATTTAGGACTCACCGTTTGTACTCAACATAAATATGAACCTGTCCAGGAATCAGTTCCTCTCCGGGTTTGTAAGGCCACACTCGATACTCGATACTCCACAAAGAATAAAACTCTCAAGTTTATATAAACTTTATAATTTTATTTACTAACTTAAGACAGAAGTAATTAAATAGTCTTCGTTTTACAATTCTTGGTATGACAATCTTAACTCATCATCACTTACATCGAGTTCCTTTGGGACTTGCACGTCTTGCAACTTTTACAAACTTTCGTGTGGGTACTAGTAGCACCTATTGTTTTGTGTAGACTTTAAAACGTAACTATCTCCATCCAAATCTTCAGCTGCCCTCTACTCTTGGGGTCTAATTTCGTTTGCTGTCTTACACTTATTTTTAAGCAACACGTAATCAAAACAATTAAGAAAGCTACAGTCGACTGCAATTTAAAATTTTACATACATTATAATAGTCTACTTCGATACTTCTTAAAATAAATCGCCTCTCGAATTAGCTCCCGACCTAAACAATTTAATGTCATACTTAAATATGAATGATACATTTTATGGGAGCACATAAAAACCCGTTCGATCGGCGTCAAAAAATGAATTGTTAATTTTTGTCACTTCTTGCTATATTCTTTTGTCATTTCTTCTGCAGTTGGCGCCATTATATCGCACGGCCAAAGCTCGAATGCGCCACCTGTTGGCTACAGCTTTCAACAGCAGTGCCTTAGGGCGGTGTGTTAAAATTCTAACCTTATTGTTAGTATCGCCCATGTTTATCATCCGATTTTACTGAAATTTTCAGGAAACGCCCGCTCTATTTTATTCATTTATTGTATCTATTAACTTTAACCCGAAAATAACTAGTATAGCTTATTATACGATATTATATGATTTTTGAGGGCGCAAGTGGGCATGGCCAAATTTTAAAACAAACTTGATCTGCGTGCAACAGATTTCAATGTTGTCACCAAATTTGGTAACTCTACCTCTTATAGTCTCTCAGATCTGTTTTTTCACACGGACGGACAGAGGTTGGCACTAACCCATAATACCCTTGTACCCTATGGGTACCGGGTATAAATAGTCAGACAAATTTATCAGTTTTGGTATCTTGTGATTTATATTTTAATTTTCTAATTAGAATTGGTTTGGTTTCAAACTAACAAATATAATAATATATGGGGACGATACTATTGCGATTGTTTTCAAACTACCGATGGTGCAAGCCGAATACAAACCATATTTTAAAATAAATTCTCAAAGCGATTTCTGAAGCGGATAAAAAATGACACAAAAGCCTTAGAATTACTGCGAGAAAGACGCTGAGCGGATGCGCTTGCTTGCTGGAAATATGGATTTCACCGAAACACACATAACAAGAAATATTTATAAAGCACGGATGAGACTTGCTAACCTAAGATAAAATACCGATTCTTCTAGGCGATCGTTTAAGCCCTATAGTTGCAAGCAACTTTTGCCAAAGCGCTAAAGTGTAAAATGCATTGCCCGGACCTCATTGAAAAAAAGAAAAAAAAGTTAATGCATTGAGCCAAAAATATGATCAGCAAGATACGCCATGGCTAGTGTGCCTTCAGGAGAATGAACTGGGCAATGTAAAAGAATTTTACGAATTTTTTATCTTGTTCAGCAATCCTTCGATGCCGTCTTTATCTCGTCAAGCGTAGCGTAACATCGTCCTTTCATGGGCCTCTTCTTCTAGTGCGACCGGTTTTATGGTGTTGACCGAAAATCCATACGAAACGGCCAAACGGTCATACTGTCATACTGTGGTTGTTTTTAATTCTAATTAAACGCGGCCAAACGAACCAATTACTTAAATAACTTAAATTATGTTTTAGATCCAGTGATGACCCCAGGGCATTTTTGTGTGTCTGGTTTCTTCCGTCTGCTGCTCCACCTCCTTGTCCAGTTGGCCGCTAGTGGGTCTCTCGTCATTGTAGTCGTAGAACACCTGCGACGTGTCGCCCTGCCCATTGTCATTGAACTTATCGCCTAAGTCGCCGCGAGCGGATCTTTGGGACCGACAGCCATGATCTCCATCCATGAGTTCTCCACGGAACCCGTGCTTATGCGTAACTAGGGCGGCGGCTGCTTGCCCAGTCCTCCAGGGTCATTACCATTCCCGTTGCCACTTCCCGAGGACGGCCAGCTCACTTTTTCCTTCTTGTACTCCTCATATGCTCTGAAGCAGCAGCATTTTGGCCAACTTAGAAGAGGATCCCAATAGGTGACCAGTGGTCATGGACGAGCGGGGAGTGGAGATAGCTTGCCCATAATTTTTAAAATTGTGATTTTGGCCCTTTTATATTGCTCCAGCAGTGGCAGTAGCAGCAGCTGCAGGGCCAGGAGCAGCTTTTTGTTTTGTTTTAATTTTTTTTATTTTTCTTTTATTTTATTATTAAGATCATATAACTGGATCT
>VNJO01010551.1:0-11114 GCA_008042535.1 Drosophila tani | reverse complement strand
AATTTTGTTAAGTTTATAGTTTTAAGCCTTATTGTTTAGAATTTAAGTATAGCTGTGCTAACAGATATTTGTTATGCAATAAATAAATAAATAAATAACGTTTCTTTTGCTGCTGGTGCCACTCTGGATTTGGAGCACAGGAGCCGGACAGACACTTGATTATTTTTGTAAGTGGCTCGTATATAAACTGCAGCTCCGTACGCTCGCTCTGACGCATCGACGAACGTGTGCATTTCTTGAGTAATTGGCACTTTTTTATCAAAGATATGCCTCGGGATTTGCATACTATTTAATGCTTGCAAATCAGAGCGATATTTCCTCCAATCATCCTGGAGGTGGTGTGGGAGTTCATCGTCCCAACCCAGGTTCAGTCCCCACAGAGTTTGCATAAATATTTTTGCCTTCACTACAACAGGGGCAAATAGTCCTAGTGGGTCGAATATCTGTGCAGATTCGGAACTTACAACTCGTTTGGTGATAGTTGAAGCTTCGCTCTTTTGGGATCGCCCACATAGTTGATCCTTTTGTGGTATCCATATAAGACCTGTAGTGTTTCAGTGTGTCGTCTAGCTTTACATTGTTGACAATGTCTTCCTTAGGAATTAAATCCAGATGGCAACAATATTTGGTTTAGTTCTCGTTGAATTTGAACTGCTTTCGGAATACTGTCTGCTCCAGTGAGGCAGTCGTCGACTTAGAAATCATGCTTTAGCACGGATGATCCAAGTGGTAGTTTTTTATTGACCTTCTCGGCCAAATAATCCAAGCATTTTGTAGCTAGGAATGGAGCTGACGTTGTACCGTAGGTGACGGTTTTGAGTCGGTAATACTTTAGGTCGTCAGACGGATTCTTTCTCCAGACGATTAATTGATGAAACTGATCATCAGGGTGTATCCACACTTGCCGATACATTTTCTCTATGTCTGCTGTGAACACGTATTTGTGAGTGCGGAAGCGTAGCAAGATTGCAAATAGCTCGATTTGGACAGTGGGTCCAGCATGGAATATATATTTCAAAGGTTTATTGCTTGTGGTTTTACAGGAAGCATCAAATACTACCCGTAGTTTTGTTGGGCTGATTTCAGGTTTAAGCACACAGTGATGTGGGATAAAATAGTGATCCTCGGGTATGTTTGAGGGATGCACTTGTTTCATATGTCCGAGTCTTTCATACTCCTCCATAAAGTCCACGTACCGTTTCCAGATTTCAGGTGAACTTCTCCGCTTCAGTGCCAAGAATCAGTTTGTTGCAGTTTTTTGTGATGCCCCAGGGCTGAAGATTGTTCAGAAAATGGGAGTTTTACAATAAATTTTCCATCTGCTGCAACCTGGAGATTTCCTACGAAGTGAGCCTCTATCGGTGATTGATGCTTTTCTTCAGTTTCTAGTCCAGAAACGTTCCAACAACGTATCAATTTCTTCATCTGTGGGTGCAGCTGCACAAATTGCAAAATCCGTAGAAATTTTTCCGGCGACAATCCATCCAAGTTTTGTATTTTGAAGAATTGGGTTTGAGATACCACATTTTCCGTACAGTGGGCATGTTAGTATCATGGACCATGCATTTGAATAAGTCAAAGAATTGAGTCCATTTGAGCAGATCTCCATCGAATTTTTTGATGCTGACTCTGGGCAAGTGCACATCTTCGTTGCTTGACGTACTGCTTTTTGCCCCTAAGACCGCTTGAATTTCCTTTTCCAGTCTTATGAAGGACTGTATATCATATCCTCCCTTAATTGGGTCATCGTATTCTTCGTGAACGGAAAAATGGATTTCTTGTGTCTGAGACCATAGTGATTTTATCAAATCACTTGTGATGGTCTTCCCTGTCTCTGAAGACTCTTTCAGAGCGCGTTTGATAGACTCGGCTATCGCCCTTTGTCGGCGACATGCCGATCTGAGTTTGTCAGATGCTATCATGGGTTGATGTGTACCTCCCGCTTCTGGATTTGCATCAGCGTGGCTTGTTGATTGTCCCATATTGTCGAGCATGTTCGTTCTGTATTTTTCGTATGTGTCACGACAGTCATCGTAGAACTTGGTATACTCAGCGGTTCTATAATTTTCAGGAATATTGAGATGGTTCGTCGCAAACCGATTCCACGCGTCATCGATGGCGGCCAATTTGGTTTGATAATACGCGGATTTTTGTTTCCTCTCCGCAGAATCCTTTTTGTAGTTGCGGATATACTTTGAGATCTCTTGACTGATCTGCTCTTGCAAGTCTAACGCCTCTGCGACTGCTTGCTCTTCCATTGTATTAGCCATTCTAGTGTTACTTCACTTCTGACCTGTTGGGAGTGTTTTATTCGCTACAAAGCTGGATACGCTCCTGTTCGCAACCGTCGATGGTCGAAGAAATTGAACACTGACTTGGAAGATTTTTTCAAAGTGTCGCCTTGTTGACAGTTCTGAGAAGTGTGTCCAGGATGGTTTCCTGTAGGGATCACTGAATGTGATCAACGGCTAGAAATCTGAGTTCTGAGCCAAATGGATATTAAAATCCTTCACAGTGTCGTCTGATTGACATCTTTGAGATTGTGACCAACGGATGATTGAAATCCTTCAAAGGTCGGATGTTTCCTGTGATAAGGAACGGCTAAAAATCTGAGTTCTGAGCCAAAGGATGATTGAAATCCTTTAAAGATCTAGGATGTTTCCTAGACCGTCGGGAACAGTTGGACTATAGATGGTGCATATGAAGGTCTGAAGACTCTGCGACAGCCTCTGTTGAGCAGCCAAATGAGTAAAGCTGAGTATGCAGAAATGGGAACGTTGCCCAGTTCGACTTCTTCATGTCAGCAGAATATGCATTCGCGCTTGACCTGATAATTGCTACCTTTTGCTATCGCATCTGCATATTGCTGAGACTGAACATGTAGCTTTAGTAAATTATATAATAAATAAATATATTTAATAAGTTCTTAAATATTATAATTATATAAATTATGTCAAGGCAAAGCTATTATCATTTCAAAATACCTTTCAAACGACATATAGCACGTTTCTGAAGCTTTAGTCGTTCAAAAGTTATGGGCGCGGGAATCTAGCTTTTTTAGCTGTTTTCCCGCCAAACTAGCGGGAAAAACACAAAGTCGTAGAACAAAAAATGTTCAGCTTGAGCTGTTTATTAAAATAAAAGTGGTTCCAGGACTCTAAAACAAAAAAATCGACAGACAGACAGACAGACACACATACAGACAGACAAACAACAGGACAAACGTTTTTATTTCGGAAAGGCCGTTAAAATCTTGTTTATTGAATTCGTTTATCTTCTGACTCTCAATATTTGTTATTGAAAGAGCGGAACAAAAAAGTTCTGATATGTTCAGTCGGAAGTAAAATCAAAGGGTAACGAAGATTCCCGCTCAGAAAGAAAGCAAGCGTACATGGCTTGTGTTCGATCGCAAGTAGAACAAGTAAGAAAGCAACAGTCGACTGTGCTCGACTTTGAGATACCCGGTACCTAAACGTTTGTGCTTTACACTAAAAGGCAATTTAATATTGTATGTTCAAATAGGTGAACATGCATAATTGTCCGCACCCAAAGAACCGCTTGAAATCACAGGCAGATCAAGGGCTAAGTAGTCTAATTATATACACGCCGCCTAAGAACTAATATGAGAATAATACACATACTAATATATAAGGTGCCCAGACTTTAAGATGCACTTGCAATCACAGCCGACCAACGCGTCAAATATTCTAAGTAGCATTTACGCCTCTATCAACATACATACATATGTACATGTAATCAAGTGTAATAGCACGCACATATATACCAATCTAAGAATACACAAGATGCTCTTGTGAACTCCTGGAAAGTCTAAGAATGTCCAAGAAAATCTAGCATAGATAACCCCTAGCTGGGATTATACATAAGGAATCTGTAACTAGTACATAAGTGAAAACCGCTATAAAAAGGCGTGAGCGCCAAATAAAGATCAGTTCCTAACGAAATGCTGATGTGTTTTGACTAGGGACTCGGCGGTTAGCGGTATAAGTTGCCAGTCGAACGGAGCGGTACGAGCTGCACCTAAGACAAGCGATGTACGCTGCTAACATATGGTCCTTCGAGCTTATAGAAATGTTTGCTCATGGAGACTACCAAACCGATCGGCATACTTTAATCGGTATCCACGGTTGAAAAGTCCGCAAGGCGCACCTAAATGAGTGCACTACGGCAAGATCAGGGAAACAATAACAAAATTACAGTGACGTCCTGAGAATGCTGCGAGAGACTGGACTGGTGGTCGACGTGGGAGGAAAAGAAAAAAAGGATATAAGGCAAGCGACTGTCCGCGGCTTTTGAGGTGACAGCGGAAGTCTGGAATACATAAAAACGGGCAAGTGGGAGATCCACGGAAAACTGCAAGGACCAAGCGTCGGACCACGGCTTATGAAAAAGCGCCAGTGGAGGCTTTTACTTCAGTATTAGAATTTGGCGTGGGAGGTCCACGAAATAACAAAGGATCAAGTATCGGACCGCGGCTTATGTTGGAGCGACAGCGGAGGCTTGAATCCAGAGGAATCTACAACGGCGTGGGAGGACCACGATTTTAAAAACAATTGAGAATCGGTTAATTGGAGCGACAGCGGAGATAGCTCACGGCTAAAAGGGCGTGGGACGTCAACGAACTCGGAAAGGATCAAGCCAATGGAGGCTTGAAATATTAAGAAATATATTGGCGTGGGAGGTCCACGAAATTACTAGGAGCAAGTATCGGATCAAAGCAACAGCGGAGGCTTGCAACCCTAGGAATCTACAGCGGCGTAGGATGTACACGAAATTAAAAGGATCGAGTATCTACAACGGCGTGGGAGGTCCACGAAAAAGCAACAAGGATCAAGCGTCGGACCACGGCTTCTACAAAAGTGCCAGTGGAGGCTTGCGACGGAAGCTCAAATACATCGGCGTGGAAGGTCCACGATAGGCGTGTTGAAAAATAGTCAAGGAAAACGCTTATAAAAGAAAGGTTTATCTGTGATAAAATTTAAAAGAAGAAGATATAAAATACGAGGCAACGAATAAAGAAATAATTGTGAACATGAGAATATTTTGAAAGAAAGAATTGTTATATTATTAAAATGAGATCAAAAAACGATTCACTTAATGCCCTGGCGGCTAGCCAATCAATATTAAACCAAATGGAAGAACAGGAAATGCGATTAAGCGAGTACCATCAAGCAAGAATAGCGCTTCAAGGAACTTTGGTCAATGCGGGAAAAGAACCGAAATTACAAAGGATATATATGAAATATATAGAAGAAGATTTTCATCGACTTACGGATAGTTTCAAGGAGCTAAAAGTAAATGGACAACTTACCCAGACGGTTTTAGATGGGTATGAGAAAATAAGGATGGATAGAAGGAAGAAAGAAATTTTGATGTACCAGAATAAATTCGAGGAACGTCGGATATCTGTAAGGGAGATGGAGATCCCTGCATTTTTTGGAAACATTTCGGCATGGTCGGGATTTTTCGATATGTTTAAAGAAATTATAGACAATGATGAACACATGAAGCCCAAAATAAAGTTTATGCGACTGAAGGAGGTTGTAAAGGGCGAAGCTTCAAATTTAATAAAGCATCTGATGATAACGGATGAAAATTACAAATTAGCTTTGGACATCTTAAGAAATCGATACGAGAACAGGCGTCAGCTCTTTATGATAAATTATAATAAGATTCTGGATTTGCCTATGATGAACAGCGAATCAGAGAGGAGTGTTCAGAACATGCTGGACACGGCACATAAATGCACTCATGCTATACAGGGTATGGGCATCCCATTAGACGGCACAGACGTATTCATTGCTGGAATACTATTAAGGAAATTTGATCGCCAAGGACAACAAAATTACGAGCACACGTCAAAGGCGACAAAGGAAGTCCAGACACTTCAAAATGTGTTGGAATTTTTGGAAAAACATCTGCAAGCCATTAAAGCAGTAGCGCAACCAAGGAACGGGACACAGGAAAATCCAAAAGTGTTGACTGCGGTTATGTGTGGGAACTGCCCTTATTGTAGAAATTTAAAACACAAATTACCCAATTGCATCAAATTCAGTCATCTTTCGATCAGGGAGAAGTGGAAATTCGCATGTCGAGAAAGTTTATGTTTTAAGTGCTTGTGTCACAAATTTACACCACACAAGGACTGTCAAGGCGAAAGAGAACATTTTGGAATTTTTGCTAGACCTCACCACATGTTGCTACACAGGAAAAAAGAACCGAAATCAACTCATAAATTTAAAACGGGGAAAACCACCTTGTTGGCCACGGCACAGATTGAAGTGCAAGATGCCAATGGAAAATGGAAAAAACTCCGAGCGTTAATCGACCAAGGATCTCAGATGACAGTTGTATCTGAAGAAGCAGTTCAAAGGTTGGGATTACATAAAAAGAAAAGGCATACTCAAATTTATGGACTAGGAGACAGTTTAGTTGGATCATCTGACGCATCGATACATCTAAAAATTCGTCCAAGATTTAAAAGTAAAGATCGATTTGAGACCGAAGCAGTAGTTTTATCGAAATTATTAAATGCGACGCCATCAATGTCATTTAAGTATGACTCACTAAAATGGAAAAATGATATATTAGCGGATCCAACCTTTAATAAACGCAGTAAGGTTGATGTGCTGATCGGTGGAGATTTATTGGCCGAAATTATTACACAAGGATTGAAACAGGATGAAACCATGATTGGGCAATGTACTAGTCCTCACATTGGAGGAAAATGGGAAGCTGGAAGAAAATCGCTCCAGGAAATTTCCCCGGCAAGTCCTCACGTTGGAGGAATTTGGAAAGATTCAGGAAAGTTCCTCCAGGAAAACGCAACAAAAATTAAGACGCATCTCTGGCCGAAATGGAAGGAAAAACTACCACGAAGGGTCCAACTACCGGGTTCAGCGACTGGAATTTATATGATGGAGATACGACAGCAACGCCGAGGGAACTTGGCCCGGGATTTCAATGAGTCATCGGTACTAAAACAAAGCCATTGCCAACATGAACCGGTCTTAGAATGGACAAGTGGAAGTCATCACTGCAAGGTCACGAAAATCTGAGTACAAGGATTACGAAGCCTACGCAGCAGACGCACTGCCCTGAGTCTCCTAACAGCTGCGCACGAAATCACGACAGAAGACGATTATCAGGATCCTGTGGCGTCACTAATTATAAATAGTTTTATTGGTATGAAAGAAAAATTAATCTAATGGGTTCAACATGAATAAATATTTTTAACGACGTACTTAAAATTATTAGTCAACTTATGAAAAGTAAATGTTTAATGAATGGATATTAATAATGATAATGCTAGCAGGCATAGGTCTGCAATATTATATGTAATAGTAATAATTGTAACAAGTTAAATCAACATAAAAAAGATGAATGTTAAAATGGTAAAGAGCAAATCAATTTAGAATGCAAGCTATAAATAAATACAGTGAAATTAAAGGCAATAAGGCCCCGCGCAGAATGTTCAAAAAGGTGAACATGCATAATTGTCCGCAGCCAAAGAACCGCTTAAAATCACAGGCAGATCAAGGGCTCAAATAGTCTAATTATATACACGCCGCCTAAGAACTAATTTGAGAATAATACACATACTAATATATAAGGCTGCCCAGACTTTAAGATGCACTTGCAATCACAGCCGACCAACGCGTCAAATATTCTAAGTAGCATTTACGCCTCTATCAACATACATACATATGTACATGTAATCAAGTGTAATAGCACGCACATATATACCAATCTAAGAATACACAAGATGCTCTTGTGAACCCCTGAAAGTCTAAGAATGTCCAAGAACTATCTAGCATAGATAACCCCTAGCTGGGATTATACATAAGGAATCTGTAACTAGTACATAAGTGAAAACCGCTATAAAAAGGCGTGAGCGCCAAATAAAGATTCAGTTCCTAACGAAATGCTGATGTGTTTTGACTAGGGACTCGGCGGTTAGCGGTATAAGTTTCCAGTCGAACGGAGCGGTACGAGCTGCACCTAAGACAAGCGATGTACGCTGCTAACATTGTACATACATTATCATACTCTACTTCGATATTTCTTAAAATAAATCGCCTCTCAAATTAGCTCCCGACCTAAACAATTTTATGTAATACTTAAATATGATTGATACATTTTATAAGGATGCGTAAAAACCCGCTCTATCCGCGTCAAAAATTGAATTATGTTATTTTTTGTCATTTCTTGCTCTATTCTTTTGTCATTTCTTTTGCAGTTGGCGCCATTATATCGCGCGCCCAAGGCTCGAGTGCGCTACCTGTCGGCAACAGCTTGCAGCAGCAGTGCCTTATCCCATGTTTAACATTCGCTTTTACTTAAATTTTCAGAAAACGTCCGCTCAAGCCTATTCATTTTGTATCTATTAAGTTTAACCCGAAAATAACGAGTATAGATTTTTTAACGTTTTTTATGATTTTTAAGGAGGAAGGGGGCCAGCCCAAATTTTAAAACAAACTTGATCTGCGTGCAACAGATTCCAATGTTGTCACCAAATTTGGTAACTCCAGCTCTTACAGTCTTTAAGATCTGTTGTTTCACACGAACGGACGGACGGACAGACGGGCATGGCTAAATCGACTAGGCTGGTGACGCTGATCAAGAATATATATACTTTATAGGTTCGGAGATTTCTCCTTCTGCCTGTTAAATACATTCTCGATTGGCACTTACTTATAATACCCTTGTACCCTTTGGGTACCGGGTATAAAAACTGTCAACAATTATTATTTAATAGTAATATCATTAAAACGTTATACATATTTAAATCAAAATATGTTGTATATATATAATGTTTTATATTTCTTGAAAATAAAAATACTTTTTGAAATCGGAAAATCGACAGCTTTAAGGCGGATTTATTGAGCAATGTATTTGATTATTAATACATGTTAACCTTAAGCAGTACATTTTTATTATATATATTAAAGAAAATTTTTAATAACCATAAACTTTGTGGTAAAGGTACCCAATTGACCCAAATAAATTATTTTAACATGGCCACGTCGGTAGTGGTTCCGACCTTCCAAATTATAAAACTCCTAAAAAGAAATGCAATAATCACTTGAATTTCAGTTAAGAAAAAAAAATATATGAAATAATGAGCCTTATGAGAACGTTTTCTGAAAATTGTAGTATAATCTGATAATAAACGTGGGTGATATTAGCAATAAGGTTAAAATTTTAAAGCGGGCTCTAAAACATTGCAAATGCAGGCTGCGTAGCATTTAGGTCGCACACTGAGTTGCGTGTTCGGACCCTGGAAGGGTTATAATCTTTTTATTGTGATTTTTAGTTTGTTGGGAAATTCACTTAGTTTTGCAGTTAATGACCATTTGCAATAACTTCATTAAACTCGGAAGGCGTCCGTTTCATCTTTCTAAAGCCAAGACTTAATATCCGGGTATGAAGCCAAGCTTCTCAAAATTTTTTACTTAAACACTTTCTGCATCTATATATATAAAAATGGAGCCCAAAAAATGTATAGTAAAAAACTCCTCAAGAACGGCTGGGCCGATTTTGTTCAAATTTTTTTTCAGTTGTAGGTAACTAACAGGAGAAGGTCAGAACGTAATAAAATTTTTAGACAATCCTCCAGGGTAATGGTGAAAAACAAATAATTAAAATATCAAATTATATAAAAGAGTAGTGTATCGAAATATATGTCAAAGTAAAAACAAATCGTTTCAATATTATTCTGTTTCTTATTCGTTTTTATCAGACGTCCGGATTTGTTTAATTTCTTCCTGTGATTTGTAGGAATAATGCCTGCTATAAGACGGCCAAACATTGGACGACGTACACGTCGAGCAACATATAGTCGGAATGTCCATGAAAGTCAAACGCAAGACGAACGTGCAGAAAGAAATGAATCGAGACGAACCCATTTAGCACAGATTCGCTCTACACAAAGAGTACCAAGAACAGACTTGAATCGCGCTGCATTTGCATACAATTTCTCAACGTCCTACAAAGACCATAGCTGCGTTGTTATCGGTTCATTGTCTGTGGTATGTCAGCACTGCAATGCACTGAAGTTTCGATTGGAAGCTCCCGGCTTATGCTGCGCAGGTGGCAAGGTAAAATTGCCGGTTTTGACTCATCCACCAGAGCCATTGTATTCGCTTCTATATGGAAATACAAGCAAATCAAACCATTTCCTGTTGCACGCACAAAAATATAACGGATGTTTTCAAATGACGTCATTTGGAGCAGAGGTTGTTCAACAACAATCCGAGTTATAAGGTAATAGCGTCACTCTTTTATCAACATGAGCAACTATAATTTTTCACGAAATTGCATCACAAAATTCAGATTCAAGGGCAAATTCACCATCGAGCGGGCGCTTTGTTACCACCACCAAACAAAGATCATAAATTCCTTCAGATCTATTTCGTTGGTGATTCGGCAGTTGAACTTAATCAGCGTTGTGCAATTTTCACTGCAACTAAACGTGAAATAATGCAACAATTGCAAAATCTTCTTCATGAGTGTAATGAATTGGTCAGATTGTTCAAAACAGCTTTGGATACAATGCATTCTGACGACCACAAAATCATTATCAGAGCAGATAAAAGACCAGCAGGAAGCCATTCAAGACAATTCAATGCGCCCACTATCAATGAAGTCGCAGTGGTGATTGTTGGCGAGAATGTGGAATCACGCGATATTGTTCTCAAGCGTCGGGATGATGGACAATTGCACGTTTATGAGACTCATTGGTCATATGATACACTTCAATATCCGTTGATGTTCTGTCGTGGAGAAGATGGCTATCACTTCAACATAAAGATGGTCAATCCAACGACAGGTTTGTTTAATCACTTCTTTTTCATTCTGCACGTAAATTCGAATTCATATAGTCAGCTCAATGAATTTTTATGCATATCGATTGATGATTCGATTATTCCAACTGATCTACCATTCCAATTCAAGAGGATTCAGTTCCCCGTCCGATTGGCATTTGCGATGACAATCAACAAATCGCAAGGCCAATCGTTAGAAGTCTGCGGGATAAATCTAGAATTTCCCTGTTTTTCGCACGGCCAGCTGTACGTTGCATGTTCGCGTGTTGG
>VNJO01010549.1:0-48239 GCA_008042535.1 Drosophila tani | reverse complement strand
AAATAATCATAGCTCAGCCAAAACAGCCTCAATTTCAACTCGGAAAGCAGTTTTATGTTAGTTTTTAGTACATAAATAAATCTGCATATAATTTAAAATAAATAATTTTTTGTCAATTTTTGACAATTTTTATGATGTAACCCCTTATGAAAATTTCAAAAATCGATCAAAATTTTTTTTCTGATATTTTTCAATATGTTGGTTTTAAATGTTTAAAATTTGAATGACGAATTGGAAAATACACGGCTTTTGGCTATCACTTCCTTTTTGGCTATAAGAGGCTCTTCAGAAGACCTTAAACTTGCACATTTTTGGCTTAAAATGTATATCGCAAAATTGCTTACTTTTATGAACAAATTAATGCTAAAAATAATCATAGCTCAGCCTTAATTAATTCAACTTTTATTAAATAAATAAATACATTTTAATTGCGAATCTGGAAATGTATGACATTTGGATTTTTGGCTATAAAATGATCTCAGGAAGACCTCAAATATGCAAATATTCTAAGGACCTTAAGTCTATGTTTATGTGTATTTTTATACCCCCAAAATTATATTAAATTATATTAGATTCTAGCTTTTTTGGTGAGGTTGTTGGCTTTTAGCAGCCATTAAAAGATTAAATTGCAATAGAAAATGTATATAATTAGTTTTTAATTAAAGTTCTAAAAACCGATCATTATTCCCAAAGGGTTCCCCTATTATCGAAAAATTAAAGTTTCAAATAATCATAGCTCAGCCAAAACAGCCTCAATTTCAACTCGGAAAGCAGTTTCATGTTAGTTTTTAGTACATAAATAAATCTGCGTTTAATTTAAAAAATTAATTTTTTGTCAATTTTTGACAATTTTTATGATGTACCATCATTAAAATTCTCAAAATTTGAAAAAAAAAATATTTTTTTTAAATTTCTTAAATAAGTTTGCAGTTTTATTGACCAAATAAAAACGAACCTAGAACAGCTTTCCGAATTGAATTTAAGGCTGTTTTGGCTTAGTCATGATTATTTTTAGTTATTATTATTATTATTTTTCGGCTAAGACTTTCATTAGTGTTTCTTTATAATTAACAATATTTGAGGTCTTTCTGAGAGCATATTATGGCCAAAAATCAACGGATAGCCAAATGGCGTATATTTTTCGATTCGCTATTAAAATCTTAATTATTTGGAAGTAAAATATTGAAAAATTGGAGACAAAAATTTTGGATCGATTTTTCAAAATTTTATAAAATTCTCAAAATTTTAAAAAAATATTTTTTTTTTAAATTTTTTAAATAAGTTTGCAGTTTTATTGACCAAATAAAAACGAACCTAGAACAGCTTTCCGAATTGAATTTAAGGCTGTTTTGGCTTAGTTATGATTATTTTTAATTATTATTATTATTATTTTTCGGCTAAGACTTTCATTAGTGTTTCTTTATAATTAACAATATTTGAGGTCTTTCTGAGAGCATATTATGGCCAAAAATCAACGGATAGCCAAATGGCGTATATTTTTCTATTCGCTATTAAAATCTTAATTATTTGGAAGTAAAATATTGAAAAATTGGAGAAAAAAATTTTGGATCGATTTTTCAAAATTCTATAATTCTATCTATACCATCATTAAAATTCTCAAAATTTGATCAAAATATATTTTTTTTTAATTTCTTAAATAAGTTTGTAGTTTTATTGACCAAATAAAAACGAACCTAGAACAGCTTTCCGAATTGAATTTAAGGCTGTTTTGGCTTAGTTATGATTATTTTTAATTATTATTATTATTTTTCGGCTAAGACTTTCATTAGTGTTTCTTTATAATTAACAATATTTGAGGTCTTTCTGAGAGCATATTATGGCCGACTCGGCTGGTGATGCTGATCAAGAATATATATACTTTATGGGGTCGGAAATGCCTCCTTCAGTGCGTTGCAAACATCTGGTCAAAATTATAATACCCTCTGCAAGGGTATAAAAACGTAAATTGTAGTAAAATATTTATGTAAAGCGAAGAAGGTCTTACAAATTGGGGATATAAACTTTGGTAATAACTTTAGGAGAGCCTAAACACAAACAATAATTACTAAAAAGGGATTTACCCATTATTAATTGCTTATATAAGAGGTATCTTTGCGTCTTTATTAATATTTTATTTATATTACTGACTTTCATTGATTTGCACCCTGGGTATCTGTGCGAAGATCACACAGTCTCCGCCGAGTCATCCTTAGCTGGCAGAAATCTCTCGGGCATTTTGGCGGGACAGAGGTCAGCCTCTGGGGTGGACATCGCTCGCTTCCCGGGGGCGATAAGGAAAACCTACCAGCCTACCCACCTACCGATCGAGAGAGATCCACACAGATCGCTCTCGAGATGATTGAGTGAGGCGAGTGACTGTGTCTATGTAAACAAACCATCCTCTCCGGCATTCCAGCGTTAGTTGTTTACATTCAGTTCCATCCTGTCCAGCTCTGCTCCCTGCTCTCTCTCTGCTCCCTCTCACCTGATCCCCAGCCTGACGTCACACATGGCCACATGGCCAATCTATTTCGGGCCAAGTTGCTCTATATTTAGGCCATCCCACTCGGCCAGCTATGGCAGACAAACAACGATGACGAAGTCCTGAACTTGAAATGGATTTTCGTTGCGGTTTTTTTTTCCTGGTTGAAAGAGCCAAGGGAGAACTTTAGGTATAAGATATATTTCGGGGAAAAGTAAGAGAACAACATCCGGCGTTTCATTTGGAACAGTGGTGACCAAAGCCCTGACTCGCGAGTTAGCAAATTTCTTTGCCCGGCCTCTGACGGCACACGCTGAGTATGCACTAATGGATTCAAATAATTTTGTGGCAAGATTTAGCTTGTTTGAGAGTTAAATAGCTATTTTTTATGCTATATTACAATATATATATATTATCTGAAATTTTAAATATAAAAGATTAGAATCATGCTTCATGAGAGGCTTGATATTATTTTCGAAAGAAACCAGATCTACATCTCTATATTTAGCTACTGATAAGGAGGAGCCGGGGTTTAGGCTGACTCTCGGCTCAAATCCATCGACAGTTAATAAATCGTTCTCCAACGGATCAGATCGGATCAAACGGACAAAATGTGGCTCTTTCTGACACTCCTCTTGATCGCCGTGATCCTCCTTGTGGAGATGGTGCGCTTTGTGAGGATCATGAAGACGATTCCCTGCCCGCTGCCGCTGCCCCTGCTGGGCAATGCCCATCTCTTTCTGGGCCTGAGTCCGGCACAGGTCTGCCTCCGGATGGGCGAGCTGGCGGAGAGGTACGGCGACACCTTCGGACTGTTCCTCGGTCCCAACTCCTTCAGCGTGATGCTCTTTCATCCGAGCGACGTGGAGCGGGTGCTGAGCAGCACCCGGCTGCTGGACAAGTCGCATGAATACTCCTTCCTGGGCCGCTGGCTAAACGAGGGCCTGCTGGTGAGCAATGGACGCAAGTGGCACCGCCGTCGCAAGATCATCACGCCGGCCTTCCACTTCCGAGTGCTCGAGCCCTACGTCGAGATCTTCGATCGGCGCTCCCGGCAACTGGTCCGGCAGCTAGGCCTAAGGCGGAGGCAGGTGGAAGGAATCAATCTCGGCGAGGCCATTCACCTGTGCACCCTGGACGCCATTTGTGGTAAGTCTTGATATCGTAGGTGTTTAGCAATTTTATTTATCTAAAAATAGACTTAACTTTATGAATAATGTATGAAACACAATTTAGGACAAAAAAAAGATTTTAAAATATTGCGAAATCTATTGTGTGACTATATTATCAATTTAAATTGTAAAACTAGAATTTTTGGAACCAATATAAAAAAAGATAACTGATCAGGGTGCTTGCAACTTTCGAAATATTGCTTTTTTAAGCTTTTACCTACACTGATTAAAAAAGTAACAGGTCCACATCCGACATATTGCTTCTTTAACCGTTTACCAACACTGATACTGAGCTTAATTTAACCCTTAAGCTATTTGAATCCCCTAAACGTCGTTTTCTATATTTTAAATTTTAAATACCACGTGCCCTTCCCAAAAAGTTACTGATGAGGGTGCTTGCAACATCCGAAACATTGCTTTTACAAGAGTTTATAAACACTGCTCAAAAGGCAACTGATTATTGTGCTTCCAATAACCGAAACATTGCTCTTACAAATGTTTACCAACACTGCTCTCACCCTATCCTTATGTAGTTCCCCCAAGCGCTGTTTTTGATATTCAAAATCTTAAATACGCATTTGTTTCGTAGCAGTAACATGTTTAAATCGCATCGATAGCCAAATACTGGAGTGCCCATATACTAATCCAAGAATCCAGGGGGGTGAAACTTGTACAAACACTAGGCCAAGGTTCAAATCTAACGCACCGCAATAAAATACTAAATTCAGCCGCACTTGTGATAAGATATAGGGGATCCGGCTGGAGCTTATTAGTAAACTCTTCTGGTAGTACGTTTCCCTTTCGACACCCCGATTAGATATTTCCAATGTGATTAGCATCAGCTGCCCATCTGCACTGGAAGAAATAAAGTGCATAAGTAATCGGAGCTTAGTTTCTTGATCTAAGAAAAATACTTTTTAGCTCCTATTTGGATTTATTCTCTACTATTATTATATTAAATTGTATCTATAGTAGGAAAATTTAGTAAGCTGGCCAAGAACCTTGCTCAATTGCTTCCAATTATTCGTCTGGAGATGCCACACTCTTCTCCCAGTGTAGCCCATTGTGGATAATCAATGTTTATGGACGTATCCGTGCTGGTTTTCATGTCCACGGCCACTTCGCTGCTAGATTAGTAGTTCCTTAGCGGTCACCACGTAGAGTGTGTGATACGAGAGAGAATACGCCGCAACCATGTTCCTGGTCATCGGAGCCATCCTGGCCAGCGCCCTCTTCGTGGGCCTATTGATCTACCAGCTAAAGTTTAAGCGTCTGATCGACATGATCAGCTATATGCCGGGTCCGCCGGCACTGCCGCTGGTTGGGCATGGCCACCACTTCATCGGAAAGCCTCCACACTTGATGGTCCAGCAGATATACGAATTCATGGCCACCTACGCCAAGGACGAGACCCTCAAGGTCTGGCTGGGGCCCGAGCTAAACGTGCTGATGGCCAATCCCAAGGACGTCGAGGTGGTGCTGGGCACGCTGCGCTTCAATGACAAGGCCGGCGAGTACAAGGCCCTGGAGCCGTGGCTCAAGGAGGGCCTCCTGGTCAGCCGGGGACGCAAGTGGCACAAGCGCCGCAAGATCATCACGCCCGCCTTCCACTTCAAGATCCTCGACCAGTTCGTGGATGTCTTCGAAAAGGGATCGCGGGATCTGCTGCGCAACATGGAGCGGGATCGCCTCAAGTTCGGCAATGCCGGCTTCGGTCTCTACGACTGGATCAATCTCTGCACCATGGACACGATCTGTGGTAGGAGTTTTGTTTGCAGATTGGCTTCACCACATCCGGGGCATTCGTTTTATTTTACAGTTTTCTTAAACTGATCAAAGAAGTAACTGATGGGGGTGCTATTAATACCGGAAAAGCTGTTTTATTAACAGTTTACCAACACTAATCAAGAAAGAAACGGGTTTTCAACAGTTTTCCAACACTAATCATTATAGTAACTAATTAGGGTGCTTGCAACATCCGAAACATTGCTTGTTTAACAGTTTACCAACACTGATTAACAATATTTATTGCTGTATAAACCGTTTTCCAGCACTTATATCGAGCTTAATCCAACCCCATAGCTCTGTCGTTTTCCTAAATGCTATTTCCTCTAGTTACACCTCCAAAACTTTCCATTTTTCATTGCAGAAACCGCCATGGGAGTGTCCATCGACGCCCAGACGAACGTGGACTCGGACTATGTGCAGGCAGTGAAGACTATATCGATGGTGCTGCACAAGCGCATGTTCAACATCTTCTATCGCTTTGACCTGACCTACATGCTCACCCCGCTGGCCCGGGCCGAGAAGAAGGCCCTGGACGTGCTGCATCAGTTCACGGAGAAGATCATCGTGCAGCGCCGCGAAGAGCTGATCCGTGGCGCCGCCACTGCCAGCGCCAGCGAGGCCGATGCCGATGTGGGAGCCAAGCGCAAGATGGCCTTCCTGGACATCCTCCTCCAATCGACGATCGACGAGCGGCCGCTGACCAATCTTGACATACGCGAGGAAGTGGACACCTTCATGTTCGAGGGCCATGACACCACGTCCTCGGCCCTCATGTTCTTCTTCTACAACATAGCCACGCATCCGGAGGCGCAAGCCCGTTGCTTCCAGGAGATCCGCAGCGTGTTTGGCCAGGACAAGAGCGCCCCGGTCACCTACGAGCTGCTGAACAAGCTGCACTACGTCGATCTGTGCGTCAAGGAGACGCTGCGGATGTATCCATCGGTGCCGCTGCTAGGTCGCAAGGTACTCGAGGATTGCGAGATAAGTAAGTGACACCGAAAGAACTGAGAATTGTAAAAGAAATACTAATACCCTTTCTTTTCCTCGGATTCAGATGGCAAACTCATCCCGGCTGGCACCAACATCGGCATATCCCCGCTGTATCTGGGTAGACGCGAGGAGCTGTTCAGCGAGCCCAACAGCTTCAAGCCGGAGCGATTCGATGTGGTGACCTCAGCCGAGAAGCTCAATCCTTACGCATACATTCCGTTCTCGGCCGGACCGCGCAACTGCATCGGCCAGAAGTTCGCCATGCTGGAGATCAAGGCCATCGTGGCCAATGTCCTGCGGCACTACGAGGTGGACTTTGTCGGCGACACCTCGGAGCCGCCGGTGCTGATCGCAGAGCTCATCCTGCGCACCAAGGACCCGCTTATGTTCAAAGTTAGGGAGCGAGTCTACTGAAGCGCACACCATTCTTTATCCTTTGTAAATAAAATAACGAACAATTTTGAAAATAAGCTCTAAAAACTTAAAAATGTGAGTTTTATTCAGAGTTTCCATCGAACACGCTATGGATTTCAAAGCCATTTCAGTGGTTCCTGAAAGTATGTTACGTTTTCTTTAATTTTAACAGAAAAAAATTTAAAATCGATTAGCCGACTTATCGGCTATTGTGGTTTATTTTCTATCGATTCAGTCGATATTTTGAAAGACCATAACAGTTAAATGTTGACCGAGCTCTCTTCAAAACCCACAGAAAAGGAAATAATATTATTTTTTCTTTAAATAATCCTGAATGAAATAAATTTCTTCAAGAAGTAGTGAATAAAGAATATTTTTGTCTAAATTCATAGAAAATACATATGTGAATAAATAATTTAACTTTCTTTTCGATAATATTTTTGTTTTTAATAATTTTATTAATATTATTAATATTTGTAATATTTTTTCAACATCTATATGGTACAATTAAAACTACATACATAAAATTCAAAAAATTGCGCGTACTCGCGAGCGCCCCCTAGCGGACAAATATAGACGCAGTGCAACCCTGGTGCGCTGCCCAACACTTTCGCCGCAGCAAGAGGAAGAATACGTAAATTCCGCAGCCGAAATCGGTCCCACTAATTCGTAGTTTCTGCAAATAACAGAGAAAATAAACTTTTTCGTGCATTTCGTTCGTTCAAAACCCAAAAAAAGACCCCAATTGAGCCAGCGGCAATGCCCCGTCGCCCCCTCGCGTTAATTAACCCAGTGCGCTAGCCGGATATCGGGCAACAAACGCAAAATCAAAGATTCGCAGAAGGAGAAGAAGAAGAAGAACGGACAGCAGCAGCAGCTATAATTGTGGCCGTACTGTTGTTGTTGTTGTTGTTCCTTCTTGTATTGGTCGTGTTGGTGTTTTGTGATTGTGTTGTTGTTTTTGTTGTTGCTGTAGCTGGCCACTGGGATGATGGTGATGATGCTGTAAAGGCAAAGTAAAAGTGGTGGCAAATACAACAAATACGTGCGTGTGTGTGTGTGTGAGTGCAGCAACGGGACTGCAGTTGCAGTTGCATGTGCAGCGAACGCGGGATGATTGGTCTGAGAGGCCTGGTGTGACAGTGATGATGATGAGGTACCATTGCCATCGCATTTAGTTCGTGCACTCGCAAAAATATCGAACAGTTTCGTGCGTGCCACAAAATTGCGCCAATAAGCAAAAGCAAACGCAAACATCGTTTGTTTTATTGCATTCCTCGCACACAAACACAAACACAACAAACACTGAGAGGGCCCGCGGAGAGACGCACACGCACGCAGTCGCACACTCACACGCATACATACATATGCGCTGCTGCGGCAACAGAGATTTTGACCACTCACACACGGACACAGACACACGCACACACACACACACCCACATGCATCCACGCAGCAAACGGGGCACAACAACAAAACAACAAAAACAAAAGCAGTCAAATGAATTACTTGAGGTGAGTTCGCCTGCGCACGCAAAAGATTCAGTAATTCAGTAATTGCAGCAGCAGCAGCAGCAGCAAAGTGCAACAAATTGTTTGTTTATGATTTTGCTCTTGACTTGATTTGTGCGATTGCATGTGAAAATTGGAAATCGCTGCCTCTCTCGCCTGTGTGTGTGTGCTAGAGCGCGCGCAGTATTGTGTGTTCGCTCGCACCCGCCGAGTCCTTGCGGCCGCGCGCGTTTGTTGTGTTTTGATGTTGCTGCACTTCTCGCTCTCTCCTCTGAGCCAAACAAATCGCTCACTAGTTTTAGTTTGCCTCAAAAATACAACAAAACTGTCCTTACTGTGCGCGCTTAACAGGATTACTAGAATAAATATGCTGGGACATGGCTGGGATTATCCTGCTGTGCTCTAGGCTCCTGCAAAGAGAAGGATAGCTGACTGTGGTCGCCATTCAAGCAGGATTTAATGTAAACAAAAAATTTGAGACTCTTAATTTCACTTTAAAGCTTCCTGGCGAGGTATTAGATGTGTACAACTTGATGTGCCGCAAAGCAAAACAAATATTTAATGTTTTTAAAGATCTGTGGAGAGTTTGGATATCTCTCCAGAGAAAACCCTCCAATAGTTATATTAATGTAATAATGTAAACAGAGAATTTGAGACTCATAATTTCACTTCAAACCTTCCTGTCGAGGTATCCGATGTGTACACCCTGATATGCCGCAAAGCAAAAGAAATACTTAATGTTTTTAAAGATCTGTGGAGAGTTTGGTTATCTCTCCAGAGAAAACCCTCCAATAGCTGCGGTTATTGCACAGTTTTACGTGAGTTATCTGCCTTTATTGGAATATTTCTCAATTGGATGTTTGTACATCCTGATATGCAAAGCACAACAAATATTTTATGTTTTTAAAGATCTGTGGAGAGTTTGGATATCTCTCCAGAGAGAACCCTCCAATAGTTGCGGTTATTGTACAGTTTTACGTGAGTTATTTGCCTTAATTGGGATATTTCTCAATTGGATGTTTGATATTTCGAATAAGAGTATATTAAAGTCGAAACTAAATAGGATTTTATAAACTATTTGGACAAGCATGCACAATAGGATCATAGTTAAGATCAAAAACAGTCCAGTTTCCTTATAAAGTCTAACACTTGCAGTTAGAACCTGGCTAGAGAGCGAGATGTTTCTTCTCATCTTAAATTTTTCCCAAAAACCCAAAAATAAATAATAATATTTCCATCCATTGCAGTGATCTGGTTGCCAAGGATTAGAGCCACAAACCAGGAGTGACTGAGGACTTGCAACGAGCGAAGCACCGAAGCCAACCGAAGAAGATGTCTCGCTGGGGCAAGAACATTGTGGTGCCGCTGGACTCGCTCTGCAAGGAGAAGGAGAACACCAATCGGCCGACCGTCGCCCGATCGGTGGGCACCGTGGGCAAATGGGGCAAGATGGGCTTCACCTCGACGCGCACCTACACACTATCCGCCCTGCATCCGATGGCAGCAGCAGCGGCGGCGGCTGCAGCGGCCGCCAGTCCCGCCCAGAGTCCCGCCTCCACGCACGACCACGATCCCAACGACCTGTCCGTTTCGGTGCCGGAGCCGCCGAAGCCCAAGAAGTTCTTCAAGTCGCGCAACGCCGCGCCGCCGGAGGTCATTGCCCAGATCATCCAGCAGTTACCGCACTGTGGCGCGGGCGCATCGCCCATGCGGGATCAAGCGTCGGCTGGTGGTGGCGGCGCCACGCCCACCTCTGGTAGCCACGAGGGCGGCGGCGGTGGACTTAAGCTGAAGCTGGGCAAGGGCGGCGGCAGCTCCGCAGAGCGGAAGCGCAAGTCGCCCAAGAAGAAAGCCGCCGTCGCAACGCCCACGACGCCCGGTGCGTTTTTCGGCGGCTCCGATCGGGATCGGGATAAGGATGGTGGACTGAGCGATCCCTCTGACCACCCGGAGCCGGGCGACGAGCCGCGTGGCAGTGCATCGTCGGCCAAGAAAAAGAAGCCCAAGGAGGAGAAGAAACTAAAGCCGGAGGCGCCGCCGTCGCGGATCCTGGGTCGCGCCCGCAAGGCGGTCAACTACTGCGAGGTGGACGAGGAAGAGCGCTATCCCACGCCCACCAAGGATCTGATCATTCCCAAGACGGCACGCGGTCCGGCGGAAACTGCGACAGCCATCTCTGCGTCAGCCACCGCCACCGCCACCACCTCGGAAGCCTTCATCTCCTCGACGGCCTGCAGCCCGGACTCTGGACCGGCGCTTCCTCCGCCCACATCGGCGCCCAGTGCGGCCACGGTGCCTATACCCCTACTGTCCGCCGGCGCGTCCAATCCGCCGAGCGCTTCCCGGACGCCGGAACATCCTCCCATAGTGCTGCGCATCTCCAAGGTGAGTTGCCGAAGCGATTATCCGTCTTAATTTCTCTGGGTAGGAGTCATATTTGCCAGGCTTTGGCTGTCCATGTCCCTCTGAATCCTTAATTTGCGCCTGTACTGTCTCTAGGATGTTACTTGTTTAATCTCCCATTGATAGCTAATACCGGGATAATACCTGTTTGTATGAAAAGAGCAGAAAGGATACATTCTAGATTTCTTAGAATGTCTTGGCTTAATATTCTTTCCTTATTTTATGGCTTTACTTATTTCATTTTACTAGCTTTATATATTTACTTATTTTATTTACCAAGGAATTGAAGACTTGGTTCATTTAGAAATCATATTTTATTACGATAATGAAACCTATTTATATAACCTTTCAGGGGCTATGAAAATATTAGTCAAAATAGTCAGTGCAACGCAGTAAAGAAGGCTTTAGAGCAGTGATCCGCACCACTACAGTCAAAATTGAACACTCTATGTATAGATATGAGAAAAAGAAAATCTAAAATTTATTGTAATATTGCAAAAAAAAAAAAAATAATAGCAATAACCTAAAAACTAGCTTTTTAACGCTAAAAAAGGCTAAATCTAGCCACACAATTTACATTTTGTCTGCACTGATTTTTCTGTTCTCTTTTGGCAGCGACGCCGACTGAGAAAAATCGTATCCCACGGGATAGGGCCGTGCCGACCGCTGCTTTAAAGTATATTCTTAATCAGTATCAACATCCGAGTAGATCTAGCCATGCCCGTCTGCCCGCTTTTCAATATCTCTGTCTCGATAAATTTCACCCATAAATCAATCCGTTAAGCCACTAGGAAGGATCGAGTAATAAATATAACAATATTAATTGATTTGTAAAACTTAGTTTACTCCAAGATTTGGTAATCTTTAGAATATTTACATATATATTTATTTTCTTTCTAAAAAAAAACAGATATAAGAATCTGCAAATATTATTTTCCTATTTTATAAAAACTACCCACGTCTATTTCTGTCTCTGTCTGGCTCTCTCTCTCGCTCTGTCTCGATACATTTCACCCAGCAAACAATTAGTCCAAGTGCAACCGTTAGTCGCGAGTACCCTGCATATGTTTTTTTCGGTGCGATCGCGCGCTCTCTCTTCCTTTCCTTTTGCCTACCCTGCCACTGCTTGGCTCTCTGCTTGCCAGAGTGCTCGTGCTCTCTCCCAGCTGCTGATTCTGTCGAGTGCGTGTGTGTGTGTGTGAGTGGGAAAGAGAAAGCGCGCGAAACATGGGTAACAACAAAAAGGCAGTGTTAAATTACGCGCGCTTTTACAACGGAGCTGAGGCGCTCTCCCTCTCTCTCTCTCGCGCTCTCTTCCGCTTCGTTTTGTGAGTTGCTTCTGCCTACTTCTTTCCCTTTGCTTCTGCCTACTTCTTTCCCTTTGCTTCTGCCTACTTCTTTCCCTTTGCCTCGCTTCGCTTTTCTTTTCTTTTCTTTACTTTTCTTTGGCCTGCTTTTCTTCGGCATTCGTCGGTGGCTTGTAGCTCAGTTCGGTTCGGTTCGGTTCAGTGGAGTGTTAATTAGTGGAAAGCGCGACATTGCCTCCGCTTCTTAGTTTTTATACCTTTTCCAGTTAGTTTCCCGTCTTAGTTCCCCCCTTGGAAAACTCGAACTAAACTCCCGTTTTACCGTTGCAGGGCACATCCCGCCTGGTCAGCACGGACAGCGAGGAGCCGCCGAGCAGCTCGCCCGCTCATCACTACAACCAGCAGCAGCTGACCACGGAGCCGCTGGAGCCAGCGGATCGGGGCGCAGACGAAACAGTTCCTCCTGCAAGCACGCCAAAAATCATTGTGAAGCCACTGAGGCCGCCGGACGCGGCGGAGGAAGCAGCAGCAGCAGCAGCCGCCTTAGCGACAGCCGCCGACTCGAACGAGAACGAGGACGAGGAAGACGAGGAGGAGGAGGAGGAGGAGGAAGAAGAGGAAGAGGAGCCGCCAGAGATCAACTATTGCACGGTGAAGATATCACCCGACAAGCCGCCCAAGGAGCGCCTCAAGCTGATCATCAAGACGGACGTGATCCGCAACGCCATCGCCAAAGCAGCCGCTGCCGCGGAATCGCGCAGCGAGAAAAAGTCCAAGAGCAAGAAGCACAAGCACAAGCAGCAGCAGCTGCTGGCGGCGGCGGCAGCAGCGGCGGCGGCGGCGGCGGGAGGATCCTCATCTGCTCCTGGGACAGGAGCCTCTACGCCCGCGGAGATAAGCTCGGAGTTCAAGACGCCCTCACCTCACCTGGCCCTCAGCGAGGCGCAGCAGCAGCAAGCGCATACGCAACCGCATCCGCATCATCATCATCATCTCCATCCGTCGCCCACCACGCGCTCCGACCACGACTTTGACTCGCAGTCCTCGGTGCTGGGCAGCATCTCCTCCAAGGGCAACAGCACGCCCCAGCTGCTGGCGCAGGCCGTGCAGGAGGACAGCTGTGTGATCCGCAGCCGGGGATCGAGCGTCATTACCAGCGACTTGGAGACGAGCCAGCACTCGTCGCTGGTGGCCCCGCCCTCTGACATTGAGTCGCGCCTGGAGTCCATGATGATGACCATTGATGGTGGCACCGGAACGGGAGCGGGGACGGCGGCGGCGGCAGCAGCGGCAGCGACGGAAACGCCGCTCCAGGAGGACATCCTAGCCGTGCTGCGTGGCGAGGTGCCGCGCCTGAATGGCAGCGCAGAGCTGGCCGCAGCCAGCGAGGAGCAGCAGCAGGAGCCACCGCCCAAGAGAGCCACACGCGGCCGAGGCAGGAAGGCGGCCAATAACAACGTGGAAGTACCTCCTCCCACCACGGAGACCAGAACGCGAGGCCGGGCCAAGGGGGGAGCAGAGGCGGCGGCCATTTCACCGCCGATGCCCAAGAGGAGCACGCGAGGAACTCGGGGATCAAAGAAGACCGAGACGACGACGGAGGCGGACATGGAAGTGGACGAGGCACCAGCGGCGACGGCGACGGCGACTGAAGAGCAGGTGGAGCAAGCACAAGCAGTGGCAGCTCCTCCGCTGCGGCGAGGACGCAATGCGGCTGCCCGGGCCAACAACAACAACTCGGCCAGCATCAACAACAACATCAACAAGATAGCCGCCAGTCTGTCGGCCAAGGCCAAGGACAAGGACGAGGCCAGTCGCCTGGCAGAGGGCAGTGGAGCAGCGGTTGCGGTGCCAACGCGCAGCTACGGCCGGAAGCGGAAGAACCAGCAGGTGGTGGCCCCGCCGGACGAGCAGCAGCAGGCGGCGGCGACTGCGCCCGAGCAGGGGCAGGAGGATACGCCCGAGGGCGGCGACCAGGAGGAGCAGCCCACGCCCGCCAAGATACCGCACAGAGACCGAGACCGAGACCGAGACCACTCGCCGGCGGAGGATCACGAGCCAGATCCCGATCCGGACGAAATGTCCAACAACTCGAACAACTCGTCGCTGCAGCACGACGGCTCCTCCTCCTCGCCACCGCCGCGCGACTTCAAGTTCAAGGACAAGTTCAAGCGAACCCTCACCCTGGACACGCAGGTGGCGGCGGCCAATGCCGGAGCGGCAGCAGCAGCGGCGGCGGCGGCGGCGGCAGCAGCAGCAGCGGGTGAGGCGACGGGAGCAACGGCAGCAGCGGCAGGCGCGGCGACTGGAGGAGCGGCGGCGGAAACGGAAGCCTACAGCGAGCAGCGTGGCGCCGTCAAGCTGGTCATCTCGAAGAAGAAGGGCAGCATCTTCAAGAGCCGCGCGTTGGTGGCCTCCGACCAAGCGGAGCACGCAACGGTGGCCAAGCGGCATCTGTACAAGCACAGCTGGGACGCGGCTCTGGAGGCGAATGGCGGCGGCACGGGCAGCGATGCCAGCAATGCCTCGGCCTCGGGCGCACTCGGTGGAGTGCCGGGCGCCAAGGATCATCATCTGCTGCATCTGCATTTGGCGGCGGGCAAGTCCGATGGCGGCGACTTCGGTGACAGCCCCTCGTCCAACAACAATGGCTCCTCCTCCAGCGGCGGCAGCAGCGTGTCCACGCTGCGCGGCGATAGTCCGGCGCTGGGCAAGATCTCGCGCCTGGCGGGGAAGCAGGGAGTGCCCAGCGGCACCGCTGCAGGTGTGGATGCCTTCGACCTGGACCTGGAGACGGGCGCCGAGGAACTGGGTGTGGCGATGGCGAGCGGCACTGTCGGCGGAACGGGCTTGACAGCAGCGGGAGGAGGAGCAGGAGGAGGAGCTGCCGGCGGCGGTGGTGGACCCATTCGAGTGGATCGCAAGACCAAGGACTACTACACCGTGGTGCGGAACGTGAAGACGGCGCACCAGATCCAAGAGATCGGCGAGTACCAGGAGATGGACGACGATGTCGAGTACATTCTGGACGCCCTGCAGCCGCACAATCCGCCGGCGACGCGCTGCCTCTCGGCCCTGCAGCTGGCCGCCAAGTGCATGACGCCCGCCTTCCGGATGCATGTGCGTGCCCACGGCGTGGTCACCAAGTTCTTCAAGGTGAGTTCTTCCTTCTTAATTTCTTCATTTCCCCAGACAGCTGCATATCGGATGAGGAGTCTGGGAAAGCAATTGTTTATCCTCCGCACTTAACTCTTTCTAGAGTCTAGAGTTCTATTACGTTGCCTCTGAAAATTTATAATGAGTAATGGCCAGATCAAATTGGCCAACTACGCGGAATTACTCGATTTAGACTCGATTGCATGGCGTATTAAGTTTGCTGAACAAACATTATTTATTTATTGTATTCTTCGGAATCCGAACAATTGTGAGTGCAGGCAGCTAGCTCTAAAGTTGCATGGGTTCTTTGTCTATAGCTTAATACTTTAAGCTGAGAATAACATTTGTAGTGATGGAACTTGTGACAAGTTCTGGAAGCAGAGTTAGCGTACAACATGTATAGTAAGCTCTTTTGGTTGTCCCAAAATAAGTATACGTTGGGAAAGAGCCCGAGCTGAACCTTTATATGTTTTGAATGAGGGAAGATAATAATAACTAGGTTCCACTGCAATATTTTGTAGATTCTCGAGCCTTATTCCACGGCAACATTCTGCTACATTCTTAAGGATGATCCATCCTTTTATAGCCCTGTTCTACTGCAACATTCTCGAGGATTATTCTTAATCTTTAATTAATTAATGTACATTTTCCTCGTAGCCCTATTGCACTGCAACATTCTGATACATTGTCGAGGAGGATCCATCTTTTTATAGCATTATTCACCCTATTCCAATGCAACATTTTGCTACATTCTCAAGGATGATCCATCCTTTTATAACCCTATTCCACTGCAACATTCTCGAGGATTATTCTTAATATTTAATTAATTAAAAGAAAAGGAAAGAGCCCGAGCTGAACCTTTATATGTTTTGAAGCGAGGGAATATAATAATAATAGCTAGGTTCCACTGCTACATTCTCATGGATGATCCATCCATTTATAACCCTATTCCACTGCAACATTCTGCTACATTCTCAAGGATGATCCATCCCTTTATTACCCTATTCCACTGCAACATTCTGCTACATTCTCAAGGATGATCCATCCTTTTATAACCCTATTCCACTGCAACATTCTCGAGGATTATTCTTAATATTTAATTAATTAAAAGAAAAGGAAAGAGCCCGAGCTGAACCTTTATATGTTTTGAAGCGAGGGAATATAATAATAATAGCTAGGTTCCACTGCTACATTCTCATGGATGATCCATCCATTTATAACCCTATTCCACTGCAACATTCTGCTACATTCTCAAGGATGATCCATCCCTTTATTACCCTATTCCACTGCAACATTCTGCTACATTCTCAAGGATGATCCATCCTTTTATAACCCTATTCCACTGCAACATTCTCGAGGATTATTCTTAATATTTAATTAATTAAAAGAAAAGGAAAGAGCCCGAGCTGAACCTTTATATGTTTTGAAGCGAGGGAATATAATAATAATAGCTAGGTTCCACTGCTACATTCTCATGGATGATCCATCCATTTATAACCCTATTCCACTGCAACATTCTGCTACATTCTCAAGGATGATCCATCCCTTTATTACCCTATTCCACTGCAACATTCTGCTACATTCTCAAGGATGATCCATCCTTTTATAACCCTATTCCACTGCAACATTCTCGAGGATTATTCTTAATATTTAATTAATTAAAAGAAAAGGAAAGAGCCCGAGCTGAACCTTTATATGTTTTGAAGCGAGGGAATATAATAATAATAGCTAGGTTCCACTGCTACATTCTCATGGATGATCCATCCATTTATAACCCTATTCCACTGCAACATTCTGCTACATTCTCAAGGATGATCCATCCCTTTATTACCCTATTCCACTGCAACATTCTGCTACATTCTCAAGGATGATCCATCCTTTTATAACCCTATTCCACTGCAACATTCTCGAGGATTATTCTTAATATTTAATTAATTAAAAGAAAAGGAAAGAGCCCGAGCTGAACCTTTATATGTTTTGAAGCGAGGGAATATAATAATAATAGCTAGGTTCCACTGCTACATTCTCATGGATGATCCATCCATTTATAACCCTATTCCACTGCAACATTCTGCTACATTCTCAAGGATGATCCATCCCTTTATTACCCTATTCCACTGCAACATTCTGCTACATTCTCAAGGATGATCCATCCTTTTATAACCCTATTCCACTGCAACACTCTGCTACATTCTCGCGGATGATCCATTCTCTTATAGCCCGGTTCCACTGCAACATTCTGATACATTGTCTAGGAGGATCCATTCTCTTATAGCCCTGTTCCACTGCAACATTCTTCTACATTCTCGAGAATGATCCACCCTTTTATAACCCTGTTCCACTGCAACATTCTGCTACATTCTCAAGGATGATCCATCCTTTTATAACCCTGTTCCACTGCAACATTCTCGAGGATTATTCTTAATTAATTATTCAATTTAATGTACATTTTCCTCGCCTATATATTCAGGCCTTATCCGACGCCAACAAAGACCTCAGCCTGGGCCTGTGCACCTCGGCCATCATGTACATTCTGTCGCAGGAGGGCCTCAACATGGACCTGGATCGCGACTCCCTGGAGCTGATGATCAACCTGCTGGAGGCGGACGGCGTGGGCGTGGGCGGCGGCACACAGACGGGACACACGGACCGTGCCGGCTACGAGCGCAACAAGCAGAAGGTGCGTGAGCTGTGCGAGGAGATCAAGGCCCAGGGCAAGGGCACCCACCTCAATGTGGACTCACTGACAGTGGGCACACTGGCCATGGAGACGCTGCTCTCGCTCACCTCGAAGCGGGCGGGCGAGTGGGTGAAGGAGGATCTGCGCAAGCTGGGCGGATTGGAGCACATTATCAAGACCATTTCGGATTTCTGCAGGCCAGTGATTGCCCTCGAGGCGGTGGAGATATTGTGGCAGCCGGCGCTGCTGGACAACATGCAGACGGTGGCGCGTTGCTTGCGCGTGCTGGAGAATGTGACGCAGCACAATGAGGCGAACCAGGGATATATGCTCACCTATGGCCAGGGTAAGGCCGTGGAGACGCTGTGCCAGCTGTATCAGCTCTGCTGCCGCCAGTTGATGCTGCATCCGTCCATGGACTGTGCTGGGAGCCAGAACAACAAGGAGATCTCGCATCCGGGCGTGGCCATGCGGGAGCTTCTAGTCCCAGTGCTCAAGGTCCTCATCAATCTGACGCACACCTTCAACGAGGCGCAGCCATCGCTGGGCGCCGAGTTGCTGGGCCAGCGCGGCGATGTGGTGGAGACCTGCTTCCGCCTGCTCCTCCTCTCGGCCAACTACATTCCCGAACACTGCGTCTTTGAGCTGAGCATACTGGTGAGTGGAGTGCCTTGGGTTTACCCTAAGATGTAGGACCTTATTAACCCTCGAATCCCCCCTAGGTTCTCACCCTGCTGATCAACCTGTGCATGCACACGCTGCCCAATCGCTCGGCCCTCATGCAGGCCCCGGCACCCGCCGAGTATGTGGCCGATAATCCCCCAGCCCAGGGTCCTGTGAGCGCTCTGCAAGCTCTGCTCGAGTATTTCTACAAGTGCGAGGAGCTGGCCAGGTGGGTGTCAGTCACCAATGACTCCTGAAACTCTTTGTTTAATTGAATTTTTCCTATAGATTGGTGGAGAAAAACACGGACGCCTTTCTGGAGAGCAACGAGAAGGGCAAGAAGAAGCAGGAGGAGGTCGAGGAGACGGTCAACAATCGTGAGTATTCTCAGCAATCCTAGCTAAGATCTTCTGCTAATCAGAGATTACCTCTCAATAGTTCTTCAACGCGCTGGACACCACATGGAGCACACTTTGAAAGGCAGCTATGCGGCCATCCTGCTGGGCAACCTGATCGCTGACAACGAGCAGTACGAGGCGCTGGTGCGACGTCAGTTGCGCGGCGATAGCTTCAAGGAGATTATTGGCGTGCTGGAGAAATATCACACATTCATGAACCTGACCTCCAGCGTGAGTTTTTGCCACGAAGATTTAACTTTTAAATAGGGTTGTGAAAATATGTAAAAAATATCGTATCGATGATTATCATTTTTTAAAAATATCATCGGACTTTTTGCAATATTTATCAGCAAAATGTATCGATATATCTGATATTTTTGATATTTTTATATTTTAGTATAAGAATCTTTAGCCCGCCAAAATATCATTAACTTTAAATGCATTATAATTTTGTTGAATTGTTGAATTATAAACAAAAATTAAACAATAAACTTTTTTCCATTAAAGAACAGAGATCTTAAGGTTGAATAGTTTAAGTAAGGATACAAGTAAAAGCTTAAAAGTCTTATTTCATATTTTTAACAATGAAAATGTTAAATTTTCTCGAAAAATTGCATATATTGGTAACATGATCTTAGCTCCTTCTATTAAAGAATATAAAAAAATATATTTCCAAATAATATCGATATGCGATATATCAGGGAAAAAAATATTTCGATATAAATATTTATTTTTTTGTAGAAAATATCGATATATTGATATTTTGATATATTATCAACAAGCCTACTTTTAAACCTTACCTTTAACACCTTTCTCTTTCCTCATCTCTGATCCAGTTGGAGGCTGCCTTTGTGGCCCACATGAAGTCGACAAAGCGCATCATTGATAACTTCAAGAAGCGCGACTACATTTACGAGCATTCGGATGACACCCTGCCCCTGAATCTGGAAACGACGAGCAGTACGGAGCCAGTGCTAGCAGCTGGAGGAGCGGAGGATGGCGCCTCCACATCGCAAAGCGCCTCGCCCCCGGGCTCGACGAGGGTTCAGCGAGTGTACAAGACGTACAGCAGTCACAGATAATCGGAAACGGAAGAGGAATCGGAATCGGAATCGGAGTCGGAGTCGGACTGGGAGTCGGAGTCGGATTGGAGAGTCATCGCCATTGTCGTTAACCACACGGAAGAAAGCCTGCCACCAAAATAAGTTCTGTTGTCTTGTGATTATGTATGTAATTGTTTAGGCGCTTAGCTTAGCGCTTAGTTGGTATATATGTAGTAGCAGCCACTAACTATATTGTGTGTGTGTGAGTGTATAATAGTATATGTAATGCACCTAGTTTCGGTCCATCCCAATCCCAATCCCAAGCGTAAGCGTATTTATATTACACTCTATATATGCGATCGATCTGTGTTTCGTATTAACCAAAAGTGATAGCGAGAGAATTCTGGAGCAAAACTAACGAGAGGAAAGCGACGAGTAAACTGAAATGAAGTAAGCCCGAACAACAGAAAAGATCCAAATCCACCACAACTGACATGATGTGTACGTTATATAGTCATAAGCAATATTTAGCAGCTAAAAACGACACCCACACCCCACACACACAACAAGAAACACACCACAACCCATGTAAATATTGTTTAATCCAGCGATTTTATCGGACGCGTCCTAGGTTTATTTCGAATGTGTTTTTTTTTATTAACTTGTATTCTTACCTTTATATTATATGATATATATATTAAAACTATATTTTTTTCCTAAACTTTACGAGCGAGAAGGTTAGTAGCGAGTAGCGAGTAGCGAGTAACGAGATGTGTGTGTAAAGAGAGAACGAGAACGAAGAGTAGTAGTAGCCCGGAGGAGGGAGGAGTCGTGGAATAAAGAATAAAGCTATTTTATTGCCTAAACTTAAGCTAAAGAAACTCTACTTATAAAACTAAAAACTGATCAATAAATAAATATATATAAATCTATATATATATATAAATGGATATATGTGTACGTTTACAACCACAACCACAAAAATTGTCATATTTAGGCTACAAAAATCCAGATATAACGATAGAAAAAACGCGAACGTGTGCCGGGCGGAGAAAGAGAGAGAAAGAAACAATTTCGGGAACAAAATATATATGTATATTTATTTTGTGTTTTCAACGAGTACATCATATATTGTTCTTGCAGAAAAAATCACAAAAAATAAAACTAAAATTGAAAAAAAAACCACAAGGCATTTATTTTGAACAGGGGGGGAGGCAAGGGACAAATTAATACCAAAAAATACTACCGAAGGAAACTTATAAGCTCTTGTTGCTGCTTTGCTTATACATTGCAGCCAAACCGTGAAAGAGAAACGAAAGCAAACTTAATACCAAAACTAATACCAAAAAATACGAAGCGTGTTACTTAAAAAAAACTGTTTCACTACTGAAGGAAACTTATAAGCTCTTGTTGCTGCTTTGCTTATACATTGCAGCCAAACCGTAAAAGAGAAACGAAAGCAAACTTGCACACGTTTAATTCTTATGGGATCCCATTTCCAAAGCATGATACAATTATTTAAGAAAAGTCTCAACGAGAGAGCCATTTCCTTTTGAGGACGGTATTTTTGAGAGTGAGGTTAGAGAGAAGCTGATGAGATTACATTATATACTAAAATTATGAATCAAAAAAGAGAGAACATAATACTAACTAGGTATTAACCACTTTTTCGGTAAAGTTTTCTTAAGGTTTTGTTATTTTACTTTACCTAAAGGCAATTGTTTCTTTTAACTTGGTGGAATTATATGATTAATTGAATTAATTACGGTTTTTAGTAAGTACCTTGAATTTTAATGGTGACAACCGATAAAATAAGTGATTTCCCAACTAAAATAAAACAACAACCAGGGGAATAAACAATGTTTTCTTTGCAAATATTATTTTATTCAGTTAAACAAAAACCCGCATTTTTCATAGTTCAAATTTCTGTAAAGTAATGTTTAGCCGATACTCAGGCGCCACCTTTTGGCTAGCTATCGGATGCTATCGATAGTGTAATCGACCCTTTGCGAACACTAGTTCGCATTTATGTCATAACAATAAGCCGAATTGAAACCAGGGTCAACAAAAACGCCGGCGGTACCGATTATCAATTAAAAGCCGCTCCAATTAGCCGCACGCTGCCCCCGCTGCCCCCTGCCGCCACTTCTGCCATTCAGCTCGGTTCCGTTTTTGGCCAAGACAACACAACAACACAGGATGTCGACGCGTCGCCAGGCGATCACGCTGTACAGGAATCTCCTGCGCGAATCGGAGAAGCTGCCCTCTTACAACTTCAGGTGCGTGTGTGGTGAAATAGCCCCCAGTGTGTGTGTGTCTCGGTTGTGCCACGATTTACCATGGTTACCTTTCCAGGATGTATGCTGTCCGCAAAATACGCGACACATTCCGCGCCAACAGGGCCATTCGGGACTATGAGGAGATCGATCGGCAAATGGTCACGGGCCAGCAGAATCTGGAGCTGATACGCCGCCAGGTGAGTTGCTAGCTCCCCATGTGCTCGCTTATCGGCGGCCCGAGACTGAGGGCTCGCAGTTTCTGTGTTTACATTACTACCTTCTTGAGGCGGCGAACATCTGCCCTTAGCTTTGTAATCAAATGCTGATAATATTCCAGAGTTCCAGAGCAAATAGTCACCTTTGTGTCTTTCGGAAAAGTTCTCGAAAACTACCGTAACTTGTTGCAAGATAATGAAATAGATGCTATTACTTTATGCCTCTTGAAGACAGAAAATAATAATAACTTTATAACTTTCCATACGATTCCCTTACAAATTGTTAAGAAAAAAATCATTATACCCGGTACCCATAGGGTACAAGGGTATTATAAGTTAGTGCCAACCGAGAATGTATGTAACAGGCAGAAGGAGAAATCTCTGACCCTATAAAGTATATATATTCTTGATCAGCGTCACCAGCCGAGTCGATTTAGCCATGTCCGTCTGTCTGTCCGTGTGAAACAACAGATCTCAGAGACTATAAGAGCTAGAGTTACCAAATTTGGTGACAACATTGGAATTTGTTGCACGCAGATCAAGTTTGTTTTAAAATTTGGCCACGCCCACTTGTGCCCTCAAAAATCATAAAAAACGTAAAATAAGCTATACTCGTTATTTTCGGGTTAAAGCTAATAGATACAAAAAATGAATAAAATATAGCGGACGTTTCCTGAAAATTTCAGTAAAATCTGATGATAGACATGGGAGATACTAGCAATAAGGTTAGAATTAAAACACCCGCACTAAGGCACTGCTGTTGCAAGCTGTAGCCGACAGGTGGCCCATTCGAGCCTTGGCCGGGCGATATAATGGCGCCACTGCAGAAGAAGTATCGAAGTAGACTATTATAATGTACATATGTACAATTTTAAATTGCCTTTTAGTGTGAAGCTCAAACGTTTAGGTACCGGGTATCTCACAGTCGAGCACAGTCGACTGTAGCTTTCTTACTTGTTTAAAGTTGGAAAACACTAACAAAAGACGTTGGAATTCAGTCTTTCTTTCGGATCTTTGATCTTATACCAAATTTCTTGTAAAATAGCAGCTGAAAGCACTGTTTTCTTGCAACAAACTGAGAAAACAAAGCCCTTTAACCTTTTTTTCCTTTCCCCTCACTGCTTATCGGCTTGCTTGGAGTTTATTAACCCCCAATTATTAACTTGACTTCCAAACAGGTGATCATCGGCCACTTGTACACCACCGACAAGCTGGTCATAGAGAACAAGAAGACCCTGAAGCCCTCGGATGACTGAGGCGAACGGCTGAAGCTGAGCGGTAGCTGAAGAGAGTACAATGGCAGGGCAGGAATGGAGGAGGAAGTGGAGGAGCAGGAGCAGCAGCGAAGACACAACTCGAAAGACTCGACTCACACACACACCACATACACTTTGTTGATTTTATTATAGAATGTTGCATCCATCAAAAACAAAAACCAAGGAAACAAGGAAACCCAATCATTTGCTAGCTAAAAAAACACCAATTTAATGTTATGTTTAACAACAAATATGAAATTATATATATATACATACAATATATATATTATTAATGGTATAAATAAGTACGAAAAGTACTCCGAAGGGAAGAAAAAAAAAAAGAATCTGGGCCGGGCCATGACATGGAATGTGTTGTGAGCGGGAAGGGAAGGGTGAGCGAGGAGCAACGACCGGACCTATGCCTGATAGGTGCTGGCAGAGACATTGCCGCCGGTGCCCGTCCAGTTGGTGTGCTGGAACTTGCCCTCCTCCCCCAGCAGCTCGTAGGTGTGGGCCCCAAAGTAGTCACGCTGCGCCTGCAGCAGATTGGCCGGCAGCTTGGCCGTCCGATAGCCGTCGTAGAAGCTGAGGGCCGTGGACAGGGCCGGCACGGGGATGCCCCAGCGGAAGGCATTCGCAACCACCTCGCGCCACGACTCCTGGCCCCGATCGATGGCCACCCGGAAAAAGTCGTCCAGCAGGAGATTGGAGAGCTGCGGCTGCGATGTGTACGCGTCCTTGATGTTGCCCAAAAAGACGCTGCGAATGATGCAACCGCCGCGCCACATCAGAGCAATGCCGCCATAATTGAGCCTCCACTTGTTCTCGCTGGCCGCCTCGCGCATCAGCATAAAGCCCTGGGCATAGGACACGATCTTGGCACAGTACAGGGCGTGCTTGATGTCGTCCAGGAACTTGTCCCGATTGCTAACGGTGGGCTTGGTGGCGGGTCCCTTGAGCAGGCCGCTGGCACGGACACGCTCATCCTTGAGGGCCGACAGGCAGCGAGAGAAGACCGCCTCGCCAATTAGCGTCACCGGGACACCGTACTGCAACGCAGCGATGGCCGTCCACTTGCCGGTGCCCTTCTGGCCGGCAGTGTCGCGAATCCGCTCCAGCAAATGTCCCTTCGCGTCCTTGTACTTGAGGATATCGCGCGTGATCTCAATGAGGAAGGAGTCCAGCTCCGCCGAGTTCCACTTGCCGAATTCCTCGGCCATCTGGTCGGCGGTCAGGCCGAGACTCTGCATGATGTGGTAAGCCTCGCAGATCAGCTGCATGTCCCCGTACTCGATGCCGTTGTGCACCATCTTGACAAAGTGACCGGCACCGCCATCGCCCACCCATTCGCAGCAGGGTTCGCCGTCGGCCTTGGCACAGATCGCCTGGAAGATGGGCTGGATGAGGGGCCAGGCGGCCTCGTGGCCACCCGGCATCAGCGAGGGTCCATGGCGGGCGCCCTCCTCGCCGCCACTCACGCCGGAGCCCACGTAGAGGAGGCCCAGCTGGGCCAGCTCGTCGCAGCGGCGGGAGGTGTCCTGGTACTCCGAGTTGCCGCCATCGATGATCACATCGCCGGGCGAGAGCAGCGGCACCAGCTGCTGGATGAAGTCGTCAACGGCGCTGCCAGCTGAAATGGGTCAAAAACGAACAAAAATTAGGATTCGAAATCGTGAGAAAGATTTACAACCTAGAAGTTAATGAGTTTACCCGATTTCCCATTGAGAAATCATTGAAACTAGCCAGAAGGTAGAGCGTGCGATTGGGCAAGGTCGTTTGGTTGCTTTTGGAAAGTCATTCTGTTTGGATTTTGGAGGTCACCGTGAGTCGTCCCTTGCCGGCAGAGGCACGGCACTCACTTCGCCTCCAGCGGAACGGAACCGAAACGGAGCCAGATAAGGCCACTACTCGGGCGATAGCATATTGATCTATCTATCCGATCTATCTAGCGGTCATTTGTATGTGGATATAGCAAAGGTTAATATGCAAGAACTGAATTCGGAACTGGGGAAATTCGAATATAAAACGAGAAAGAAAGCTAACTTCGGTAAACCAAAGTTGGTATACCCTTGCAGTCTGCAATTGGATCATTGAAAATCGAACCATTTTAGTAATGTTGAAAAAATATCGAAATTTGTACATTTTACATTTTACATGTAGAATTTTACATTTTCATATAAATCGACCGATCGCTTCTATGGCAGCTATATGATATAGTGGTCCGATCAAAAAAAAAAAAAACTGTAATTCTAGAACCATAAAAAACTGCTATATCTCAAAATTTATAGAAATATGTTGAAAAACAGAGAAGTTAAATTTTTTTTACATTAATTTCGCCATTATTCCTATGGCAGATATAGGATATAGTAGTCCGATTTCGGTCGTTCCGACATATATACTGCGTGCTAAAGAAATAAGACTATGCTGAAAATTTCAGCTCGATAGCTTAAAAACTGAGAGACTAGTTCGCGTAGAAACCGACGGACAGACGGACATGGCTAGATCGACTCGGCTGGTGATGCTGATCAAGAGTATATATACTTTATGGGGTCGGAGATGCCTCCTTCACTGCGTTGCAAACATCTGGTCAGAATTATAAAAAAAGCTGGGTCACCATTGCAAGATGATCATTAAATATCATTAATTAACACACAACAACATCCTCCTTCTCTAGAATATATGGATTAAACCACAGAAATGACAAGGCATAGATATGTAATAATAATACTTAAATATTGCAACGAATAAATACGAGTGCAAAAACCTTGTTTTCAATTCCATTTTATGTGAAAGTTCACACCACAAGTTGCCATGCAACTTTCAAATACAAATTTTGATATATAGAATCTGGAAATCTATATGTATGACCTCCACTGTGTCTGAGATCCGAGGACCGAGTGAATCATTGGCCTGGCAATTTGCATGGAAGGTCGGCGGGACAAATGAGAAAACAACAAAAATAGAACCGAGACGAAGCCAAAGAATGGATCCCCGGATAGTCCAATCCGAGGAAATCCTCTACGGTCCGGGGCTGATGATGTGGCCTAGAAGTCGCCCATTGTGTGTGCCTATGACCTATAATGAATGTCAGATCACAGATCTCTCTGCTCTCTGGCAGGTTAGGTAGCAGCAAGAAGCGGCGATAAGCCGGCACGCCGATTATCGTACGAGAGACCCTAGGATAGAGGAGAAAGCGTGAGCGGCGTGACGAGATCTCAGCGGGGGTTCGAAAATAAATGTGATTTTGCAAGCGAAACTCTTAATAGATGCACTATAATATATTATAATATATAATAGATGCTCGCTATGCACATTTATTGTGCAAAATTGAAAGCAAACAATTGTGTTGCTTGAAATTTACCAATTTTAAACCGAATTTGGGTTTATTTTAAAGGTTTAAATCAATAAAAAGTATTTTTAAAATCAAAACAATCAACAAATTCAAAATGAGATTAATAGATGGTCGGTAGCCACAATTTTATTCATATTTCTAAGATATTCCGCATGAATATTAATATATTAAGCACAGTTTCAATTTCAATTCAAGGAGTTTATTATTCAATTCAACTTGTAGCGACCGCATAATTTGATTTTTATTTATTTTCCCTACAGTATGTATTAAAACTAATTTTCCACGGTAAAAAATATCGCACAAAGCCACAGTCCCCAATAAAGTACCATCTCTAAGTTCATTGGAACAGAACAACAACGACAACAACAAACTCAAGCTTTGATAAATCGCTCAAGGCAAAGTGGCAATCGATAGTCGCGTGGCGTGGATATCGCCTGTTCAATGATCTCGAAATGAGTGGGGAGAGTGGGCAACAGCAGAAAGTTATCGTTGTTACTCTCTTTCCCCTTACCTTCTACACCCCACTCCTTTTCCTCTTTCTATTTCACTTTGCACATTGCAATATGAACTTGCGCGTCATAAAACGCAAGCGTTTGATTTGATGACTTTGCTTTGACTTCCACTCTCACAAACAAACACACAAACAAAAACCGAGTGTAAGAAAAGCACTCGCATACAGGTAAGCCGACACGATCGCTTACAACAGCAGGTTTTTGAAATTACACTGAAAAAAAGACTACACTACAAGTGCACAAAAAAAAAAAACAAAGAACTCAGAAATAAATTATTTTCAAAGATAAAACGAGTTAAAATCAAAATAAAAAAATAAAAAAAACTCCTCTTTGTTTTGCTTTCCTTTTCTTCGAGTGCAGTGAGTAACGCGTGTGTGCAAAACGAAGTGAATAAACAAGAGGGCGAAAAACTCACCCTTGACCAGCAGCATGACCTTGCGGGGCGTCTTCAGTTTGGAGACCATGTCCTGGAGCGAGTCTGCGCCGATCACGTTGGTGCCCTTGGCCTCGTTGGCGAGAAAGTCCTTGACCTTGGCCACCGTGCGGTTGTAGGCGCAGACGACAAAGCCCTTCTCGTCCATGTTCAGTATGAGATTCTGGCCCATTACGGCCAGGCCAATGAGTGCGATGTCGGCTTTTCTGCGTGACAAAAACACAAAAACCATATTTAAAGACACCAAAGGGAAATGGGAGGGAAAACCGCCACTCACCCGCTCATTTTGTGTGTTTTTTCTGCAATTATTTTGGCTCGATGCAATTCGCTGCTTCTGCTTCTTCCTTGGCTGTCCGCTTTTTTTTTCGCGCTGTTGCCCGTGGCGTTCGCCGAGTGAAACTGCCGCTCGCCGGCGGACGCAAAACGATAAATGCAAAAACCAACGGGAGCGGAAGCTTTTCCCTGAAAGCTTTCCGTGAGCAACAACAACAACAACAACGATCCGCCAGCACTCCACCTTGAGCCGCCCTCTAGTCTTCATTTGCTCTTTACCGCATTCGCTCGATCACGCACGGGAACAGCTGATGCGTGGACTTGAGCACGTGTGTGTGAGTGGGGGGCAGCGAGAGATCCAGATACTCCAGCTGGGCACGTGTGTGTGTGTGTGAGAGAGGGACTTCGAGAGAGCACAACTTTACCCTTGACACCCAAAGTTTGGGGGCACGGAGTAAAAGCTTTGGTGAGCTTGTGCGCGGATGCTTAACCCCACAATGCCCAGATTTTTTGCCCTCTTAACTTTATTTTGAAACTAATTTGATTGGAAAACTATGTGTTACTAGGAAACTCGATGCCTATTAAGAAAAAAACACCTACAAAAAAAACATAAAACAATTATTTAAAAAAAAATCATGTAAGAATTCCATTTGTGTGAGTATAAAATGGAACAAAATGTCTATTATGAGAAAAAGAAATAGCCAACATTTTTTGTAGTTTTGCAAAAAAAGATATACCTATAAAATATAGCTATTTACGTTTAAAAAACTAGATTTAGCAACAATAAATTTAACTTGACCGCACTGAAGCGTTGCTTACTGTCTGTACGTGTGCCGGCAGAGGCCAGGCAGAGAAATTTGCTAACTCGCAAGACACTACTTTGGGCATCCCTGTTCTGCATTCCGAAAATGTCTTAAAATGGAAATCATACAAAAATTAAAATAGATGTAATTTCGGAGCAATTTATTACGCGTACACTAAGATAAAAAAAAAAAACACAAAACACTTTTAAATCTTAAACCTATCGATCAAGGGACCCCCAATTAGACCCCCTTCAGTTGAGCACCTTGTAGGGATTGAGGATGCCGTTGGGGTCCAGGAGCCTCTTCATCTCGCGCATGTAGCCAATGGCTACCGGGTCCTTGGAGTAGTGCAGGTAGTCCTTCTTCAGGAACCCAATGCCGTGCTCGGCACTGATGCTGCCCTTCAGCTTGGAGGTGTACTCATAGACGAACGGCTCCACGCGCTTGTAGATCTCGTCGTTGAACTCGTCACAGGAGACGTTCAGGTGCAGATTGGAGTCGCCCAGGTGGCCGTAGCCGCAGACGACAGTGGCATGGGGGCCGCAACGCTCCCGCATCACGTCGACGATGTTGTAGAAGTCGCGCAACGGCAGCGAGATGTCGTACTTGAAGCAGAAGCTCTTCTCGATCAGGCCCAGTGGGACCATTTCGCGGATCTTCCAGATCTCCTGAACCTTGCCCGGATCACCGGTCACAGTGCCGTCCTGGATCTCGCCGCGCTCCATGCCGTCGCCGATGAACTGGTTGATCTTCTCCTCGTCGTGATCGCCGTTGCTGCCCGAGGTCTCGATCAGCATGTAGAAGGGAAAGCCCGAGATGGGTGAGCTACGAGTTGAAGGGGGGTTACTCTTCTTTTCCAAGGATTTCCAGGGGGATAAAGAGCACTCACTTGAGAAACTTGAACTGCTCGAGGGCCGTGTTGAGCGCCCGCTCGTCAATCAGCTCGCAGGAGCTGAGGATCTCGCCCAGATTCCGCTTGGCACTGACAAAGGTCTTCAGCACATCGTCGAAGGAGTTCAGGCCGATGAAGGCCACGTTGACGGCCCGCGAGGAGTGCGGGCAGAGCATGGAGAGCTTGGTGACCACGCCCAGTGTGCCCTCGGATCCGATGAACAGGTGCTTCATGTGGTAGCCCGTGTTGTCCTTCTTGAAGTTGGACATCAGGTCCAGGACCTGGCCGGTGGCCAGCACCGCCTCCACGCCCAGCACAGAGCCATGCAGGTTGCCGTAGCGCACCACCCGAACTCCGCCCGCATTGGTGGACACATTGCCGCCAATGTGGCAGCTGGCCTTCGCACCCAAGTCGAGTGGCACCGTCAGGCCCACATCGCGCGCCCGCTGATCGAAGTTCTCCAGGATGCAGCCCGCCTCGACGACGGCAATGCCCGTGACCTCGTCCACGGACAGCACCTTGTTGAGGCGCGCCAGCGAGAGCACGATCTCGTCGCAGATGGGCACCGATCCGCCCACCAGACCCGTGTTCCCGCCCTGCGGCACCACGGCCAGCCGCCGCTCGTTGCAGTACTGCAGCACTGCGGCCACCTCCGCTGTGTTGGCCGGCTTCAGGACCAGCTTGCTGTTGCCTGGAATGACACATTTCAGATATACATAAGTCAAATTAAGAAAAAAAAACGTTATAATTAACAGAGTATCCTCCGATTTTGATCTTTTATTGATTACATTTTTGTATATATAGTTTCGATCTTAAATAAGATCGTTTTGAGCTTGCCTCTTTTTAAATTAATTTTTAAATAGTCAATTTTAATTCCAAACTTTAAATAATTTAACAAAAGATACGTTTTTTGCCTTGCTTTATGACAAATTGATAAGAAAGAATGCCAATTTCATATTATAAGGCAGTGGTGCCTTGGTAGTTAGGAAACAATAATTTAAACAAAATGTAATACTGCATCAAAACTATATACACAAAAAAAAAAACAAGAGTTTAACCTTTCTACGTGTTGTCTTAAAAATATACTCAAGCAGTATAACGAGTTTAGTATACATTTAATACTTTATAATACCAAATGTATACATTTAATATACAACATTTAATACTTTATAATACCAAATGTATACTTAATACATAGTTTAGTTTTTATATTCCATAATTTCAGTTGTGTATTTTCGAGTATTATTTGTATACGAACCTACATCGAAAATTCGATAACATATCGCGTTAATTTGGAATTTAGAAATATACTCAAGCAGTATAACGAGTTTAGTATGAATGTAATACTTTATAATACCAAATGTATACTTAATAGTTTAGTTTTTATACTCTTTAGTTTCAGTTGTGTATTTTCGAGTATTATTTGTATACGAGCCCACATCGAAAATTCGATAACATATCGCGTTAATTTGGAATTTAGAGCTTTTTATTGTCTGTCGGGATAGGGATTTTTCCAAAGGCTTAAAACAGATTAGTATAGTTTTTACACTTTCGTAGGATACAAAGCATCTTATTAAGAAATTTGTAATACTCAAAAGTATAAAATGAATGTAACAATATTATAGTTTCTGTGACGAGATTAGTATAGTTTTTACACTTTCGTAGGATCAATTTATAAGCATCTTATTACGAAATTTGTAATACTCAAGAGTATAAAATTAATGTAACAATATTATAGTTTCTGTGACGATTTTAAATAATATACTTTTATACAGAGTGTAAATTTAAACAAAACCACACAAATTTTGATTACAAAAAACATAAACCCTAAGAATTACTCGTTCTATCAAGTTTATAACTTAGCCTACCACCCACCTCGTATCCTCTTGAGGAAGCAAATGTTGTATCCCTCCAGATCCTCGGTGAGGACATGGTTCTTGCCCAAAAGCTGCTCAAAGTGCGCCACATCCTTGTCGGTCAAGGTGGCATAGTTGCCCCGCTGCACGTTGTCCGTGATCTGTTATCGGAACAGGTACAGGTATTATTATATACTGCAAGGTCGAAGTAAAGAGGGACACGCCCACAACTCGGCGTACCTGGGTGAGCTCCGGAATCGGTGCCCCGCTGCCCGCCATTGTGCGCACGGTGGTGGCTATGTGTGGAGTCGTGGTGGTGATGGTGGTGGCTGCCACAGCGGCTGTGGGCCCAGTGGTGGGTCGCCGCATCAAGGTGGTGGCCCCGGCGCTGGCCAATCTGCGCACTTGCATCAGCTGCTGGAATCTCATCTTGAAGGGCTTGGGTTCGGGTTGGGATTGGAATTGGAATAGGGATAGGGTTTGGGGTGGTTGGGCAAAGGTATGGTGATCAGGCCGCTGCTATGTGTGTGTCTGGAAAGGAAGGAATCACTGATAAGATCTGAATTTCTTATATTTAAATACATATTCTTTTAGATTTTTAATTATTGACTTATATTAATTACGCAATTCACAAATTCCACAGATGTAAAGAGGAAAAACTAATGTCAAATCATTTTAAACATAATATGTGACCTTGGAAGCATTCCAGTGTATTTAAAACTTAATTTTGTATATTAATTTAATGCTTATTATTTAATAACGAATATTTATCGATCGTTCCTATGGCAGCTATATGATATAGTCGTCCGATCTGATCCGTTCGGATTTATATACTAAGGGGAATAAAAAGAAGGCTATCTGCAAGGTTGCATTCAGATAGCTCAAAAATTAAAAGACTAGTAAGCGTAGAAACGGACAGATGAACGGACAGATAGACGGACAGACAGACAGACAGACAGACGGACATAGCTGGATCGACTCGTCTGTTGATGCTGATCGGAATATATGTACATACATATATACTTTATGGGGTCGGAGATGCATCCTTTTCTGCCTTGCAAACTTCTGACTAATATTATAATACCTATAATGCCTCATGCTAATTAAAATGTTATCTAACAATAAAAATAAACACTTTTTCATATATATAAAGCTTTGTTTCTATATCTAGTACGCCAATTCAATGTCAAAGATAGGCCAAACCAGATAGAAGCATTGGTCCAAGCTGGATCAATACATATACAACTTGCAATGCTGTTTAAATTGGTTTTTATATTATTTCTTATTTGTGAAAAACCTTAATTACATTTGATGTGGTAACACTTATTAACGCAATTAGATAAATCACAATTTAATGAAATAATCTTGCCTGATGGATCAGTTCCTTTTATATAATTTGTTTTGAAACGTAGATTTGAGGAATCTTTTCTTGTTCGACGTAGTATTCACTTGCTGCGATCAGACCCAGACGGCTTCCCAGACTGCCGGACTTCCCCCGGAGCAGAGCGATACTTATCAGTGTGGTGGCCCCACCGCCCAACATCCAATCCACTCGACGCAATCTTCTCTCCACCGCGGACCGTATCGCACTGATAGCCCTCCCGATAGGCCCCCAGGAAACCGAACTTTTCCACTAGACCCCTCGCCTTCCCATACGTCGTCGGTTATACGTCGGTTATCAGTCCGTCCCGGCTTTGCGCGTGCATAAAGAAATTAGCATATTTATTTTGGGCCACTCTCATGGCACACATATTATAGTCTGGTGTGGGTCTGGTTTCTGGTTTCTGCAGTCCGTAAAGTCAAGATCTTTATGAGGCCTCAGCAGGTAGATTCCCGGACCGAGAGCGGTCGTAAAGCCATTTGGCCTAGGATTCCGATGCAGATACAGATACAGATACAAATGCAGATACAGATGGGATCACGACTACCTGGCCTGGTCCCATGGACTCCGATTGCGAGTGCCACAGAGTCACCCGGATTAGCTGCGGTGTTCCCTTGACACTCGTCCCAAATGGGTGATTATTTCGCTGTGTGATCACTGATCACTTGGCATTCCAAGCAGTTTGAAAAAGTGCACAACGAATGCTATTGTGAACCCGAAACAATTACTAGTTTCAGATAGAATCACAGAAACTGAGGGAGTAAATCGAATAGAAGCAAAGGAACGTGTCTAGATCGACTCGCCTGGTTATGCTGCTATAATTTATAGCAGCGGTGCCCACAGTCCCGACTAGCAAGACAGCCAATTTCTCTGTTCAGCCTCTGCCATCACACGCACAGTATTCTCTACGCCTCACTACGGTAAAAATTGAAATTTTATGGCGAAATCTAACCTTTTTTAGAGTTAAAAAGATATTTTTGTGGCATACTTATTTTTTATGCAGTATTACAACAAAACTATAGCTTTTTATTTCAAACCTTTTGTTCTATTTCTTACTCAAAAAAATTCAACCTTTGTTTTTTTAGAATAATATCTGGAAAAATCGTAACAATTTGCTGAATTTCTTTAAAAGGAACGTTTTGTATAACTATATGTGTTTTTTCTAACGATTTAAAACATAATAACATAAAAAGTGTACGATTTGATATTGAATCGATAGTTTAAACTTTCAAAAAAGGTCATCTCTAATTGATTCAAAAGGAACGTTTTGTATAACTTTATCTGTTTTTTCTAACGATTTAAAACATAATTAAAACTAAAAAGTGTACGATTTGATATTGAATCGATATTTTGAGCTTTCAAAAAAGGCCATCTCTAATTGACTTTGTTTATTTTTCTTCCATATCGCTCTTTCTCTCCGGCCGGCCTCTCTTTCTATCGCAAGCGAGTGTCTTTATTACGTCGAAAGATTAACTCGATTTCGCAGGTACGTGTGTGTGTGTGAACGCGTGTTGTGATTTGGAGGCAAACAAAAAATGCCAACAGGTTGGTGATAAGCGGGAAAGCGTTATCAACAGCTACATATGTGTAAGCCGGTTGTAAAAACAAATATGCGATATACACACATACATATATGTGTTTATTAATAATATATGTATTTATTTATTGAAGCTGCAGTATATATTTAGTTTTTACACACACACACAACAGAACGCATAGTGAGAGCCACACGCGCTAATTGCGCTCACTGGAATGTTGGAATGAGATGCGCCTACCCAAAAGCACTCAACTTATTTATGTTTTCCCCCCCAGTTTACAATCTTACTTCTCGGGTTTGTTGATGGCGATCACGTAGGATTAAATTGAGTTCCTTTATCCATTAAATACTCCAGGAAGTTGGCTCCTTTTATGCAAATTAGCGGAGCGAAGCGTGTAACTTGGAATCACAACAAACCGCAACTAAAAAATTCAACGCAAAAGAAACTGAAATTTAATGGAAAGCTGAGCCAAAAAGCATATGATCCGAGTGAAAGCTCTCAACAGCTGATTGAGCTTTTTGAGAAAACAACGAAAAACAGACACAATGTGAGAGAGAAACTTATCTACACAGCAGCTACATGCTGTAAGATCAAAGTAAAAATTGGCGTAGAAAACGATATTATTTTTAAGTTTAAGACGCAATTTCCATTAATTTATAAAAAAGAAGCAAATGAATGAAAAAAATCATCAAATTAAATAGGTGAGTAAGATCAAATAAAAAAAGAATAATCACATTTTAAGCAGCAATCACCTAACTATTTCTAGATATCTTTTGAAATTTTTTTAAAATTTAAAATATCATTAACAAAATAATAACATGGACTATGATGTTATTATTTTGTTAATATTTTAAATTTAAAAAGATTATTATTTTAAAGTTAAAAAATAGGTATTTTTCAGGCTATTTTTACATTTAATTTTATTAATATTTTATGTGCTGTCTTTTTTCTCCTAAAATATGTTTTTAGTTTACTTTTTTTTTAGAAGTCAATCTACTTAATTTAGTTATTTATAATTTTGATTAATAAATAAAGATTAAATGAAAACTACTTAAGTTAATATGCGTTAATAAATATCTAAATCAAATATTTATATTCAATAAAACCTGAGGATTTTATGTGATATTAGTGTTCGAAAATAAAAACACAACAAGATAAAGTAACATCGCGATAAATCATTAAAAAACTGTTATACCACCTATACCGTACGCCATTCAAACTCACCACACTTGACTTCTGGCCACGCCCAGCAGCCAAAACAGTGACAGCTCTGCGTGAATCCGCCATCCCTCTCTTCCATTAGTTGTGCACAATAGTGCTGGCCCTGTTGCACTCTCAGGCCGAAAAAAAAATATTGTTTGGTGGTGCGCCCATTTTTTATTCGCCTCAATCTTCCCGTCGGCATTTTGTATTTTCGTATATTGTCTATGGGCTGCTGGTTATTGTTGTAAATAGCGCGTGGTTGTTGTTGTTGTTAATACGCAACAAAATGGAGAATAAAGAATGAAGTCGTTATGCAACCAAAACCTTTTTTCGAACTATGTATTCGAACTGTAAATAAGATGGTCCGAATCTTTTTGAATTTTTTGTTTTTTCATTTATGAGATTAGACAAGTAAAAAAAGAAGATATTTTTCCGCAATTTTTTAAAGACTTTAGATTTATTGGCTTTTGAATGTCAATTAATAATTCCTTTTCTAATTGTAGTTATTTCGCAAATTTACTTCGAACTATAAACACTGTGTTTATATTATAAGTATGTATATGTAGTTCTGGCTATGTTATATAATTTATTTAATGAATGTTAAGTAGTTAATTAAACCCAAACAAGAAAAGACATTATTCAGAAATATTCCATTTAAATATAAAAGAATTAAGCTTAAGGTGAATCATATTAAAATTTGGGCACACTTTCTTCAAATTAAATAGTGGTAACGCTGCGATTATCGGTGGAATAAACTTTTGATCAAAATATTTACATTTGCACTAGTACGCTTATTATGTATATGAATTCAATCCATGTCTGAGTCTAATCTGAATCATTATCAAATTTGGTCACAATGTCCTCAAATTAAATACTGATAACACTGCGTTTTTCGATGGAATATAACCTATGATCAATAATATATTTATATTTTAACTAGTACGCTTTTTATGTATATTCAAACCAAGTCTAGAATGTATGTAATGGAATTCAGGCTAATCTGAATCATAATCAAACTTGGCCACTCTTGTTAGCAATAGTTCATTAAATATTGATCAAATGAAATCTAACATAAGAATAAAATAAATATTTCTAAAACGTTTAAATAATTTTGATTAAGTTTAAATGTTTTAGTTTAATACTATAACTAAAACATATTTATATTTGATGTTTCAAAACATATATGTACATATGTTACATAAAAGAGACAGTTAGTACGACCTTTCTGTAACTAATCAATTTTAAGATAATGTAATTATCGACTTCACCAACAACAATCACAAGGGTGATTTTAATAGTTCAAATAGGAATGTCTAGGGTAAGAGCAACGACCATAAAAATATTAATACTAATATCAATCAGTTAATGAAAATCGCTCAATACTTTTTAAGGGCGCAAATTTTTACCGCAATTCCGAACCGCTTTTTCCTACCCCTAAAGAGCTTAGGGGTTGTGCTCGTTGAATATCCCATTCTCACATATCCGAACTGTTTCCCTTTTGAGGATAAATGTGTCCTGTTTGTTTTTGAAATCCGCTTCGCCGAGGATCCCGAAAATGGTGGAAAGGGGTGGGTTTTTGAATGGGCAAGTGTCATAGAGCTCAACCCTTTTTCCAGCATTTCCGCTTTGTTCCCCTTTTTTTTTGAAGGATCGAATCGAATCTCACAATTGGTACAGTTTTTTTTTTTTAGAGATGGGACTTGAATATTGGGTTTTTCGATTAATTTCGATATTGAACCTTTACGGTAGGTCTAACTTTTTTCTTATCTTAAATTGTTAGATACATATTCCAATGAACTCAATTTGTTAAAAATAAGAATATATGTACATAGGCGCGTATAGGGAATTCTACAACCCATATTAATAATATCGAGTTATGCAAGTTTCACTGTATTTGCAGGGACTGAAAGAAAGTACCCTCAGATGGCGAGCGCAATTCGAGGACTTCCTGTGTGTGCGCCCTACAGCCGAGTTGACAGGTCAATTAAGTGCACCAGATGAAGGGACAGGCAAGGCAAACACAATGCCAATGGGGTGAGTTGGCAACAATGGAGAATCCAGGGGTCCTGGGGCGTAGTAGACCCTGAAAGATTGCATGTTCTGCAGACGTTTTCCCGCCAAATGTAAGCTATTAAATTAAGTATAGTCATTGCATTTGTATGAGTGAAACTTAAACACTCTATAGCTAGATATGAGAAGAAAAAAAAGCTAAGATATATTGTAATATGGCAACAAAATTAGCTATAGCCTAAAAACTAGCTATTTAACGCTAAAAAGGCTAAATCTAGCCACACAATTACAATTTGTCTGCACTGATTCTTCTGTTATCTTTTGTGCGACTGAGAAAAATCCTATCCCGCGGGATAGGGCCGTGCCGAACACTGGTCTAAAGTCCACAGATCCCTTTTATAGTGTTAAAACTGTACAATATACTCATTAAAATTCCAGGTGACAATGTCCTTCTTTAATTAATTGAGATTGAGTCGGTGAACCTGGGAATAAAAAGCTGGGTTCGTGAGGTCTTGTTCCAAAGCCAAAAACACAACCAATTTCGGGAGACATATGACGGACAGTATGACCAGCTTTCGCTCTCGCGATGACGTTCGGGATGACAATGCGTTTTCCATTTTCCTGTAATTTGCTGGCCACGCCTTTTAACAATAAAACCCCAGCAGCGAAACAGAACAAAACGGAACGGAACGGACTTCATTACGTTTATTGTTGGGCAATAATTGTGAAACCAACAACAACCCACTTTTGATTATCACACAAGGCACGCACACCACACCACCAATGTCGGTGTATGGAGATGTGTAGAAAAATGGTGTAGGAAATTCGGACAGTTGCCCAACAGGTACGGTGGACAATGGGTAAGAACGGGTGCGAGCTATACGATGGGCGATAGAGCGAGCGCACGGTAATTTACGCTCATTAAGCATTTGTCATTTTTACGAAATGCAAATACACAAAGGCACATGCACACACGGCCATATAACTGGCTCGCTCACTCCTCATTCGCCCCAACTACAACAACAAGATAAAGGCAATTAACTGAATCGGCGGCAAGCAGAGCGCATGCCCCGACTTATTGTACAGTTGAGCGTGCCCGAGCGAGTATAGAAGCAAGAGAAACAGTGGGGCGAAAGCAGCGGAAGAGAAGGCAGGCAACTAATAAGAAAAAAGCTAAGCAAAAACGAAAAAGCCAATGCCACGTTGAACCCACACACTCGCAGAGTCAAAGAAAAAAAAAAGCAAAGCAAAGCAGAGAGCGAGAGAGCAGGCGTCAAAAGCACTTGGCGAGCATAAAAATAATATGGCGGCGGGGCAGCGAAAAGAAAAAGCAAGTGAGACAAGACGAGACGAAACAATACTCTACCGAATACAAATCAACAACAACCAAAGGAATCGGAATGATGTACATTTGTGGGAGCGGGGAGAAGAGCGACAAAAGCAACGCACCCAGACAAATACACATAAAGCACAAAATGAAAAATAAAATGCCAAATGACAGGCACAGTGGGACAACTGTTGTCGAATGTGCAAGAAAATATTCAATAGAAGGGAAAAAACGAGTTATGAAACTGCCAGTGAACATAAACAAAAAAATACTATATTTGAAATATATGTATAAATAAATATTATGTATTTATTGTAAGGTGCTGTTTATATACATATTTCATAAATGTTTGCCATGTTGTTTGTCCACGCTTTATTATTTACCCTAGCACAAACTTAACATTTGTCACACCTCTAAATATAAATAAACCTGTATAAGGAATTAAAAGTGCATTATAAACATACATATTTAAGTTAAAAATATTAAAATACTAAATTTGATTTAATAATTTTCATTTTAACATTTGTCACGGTTTAATAATTATTCCTTTATGTTATTTAAATAACTTTACATACATGGTTCAGTTAGGAATATTTTAATAATAATAAATATTAAAACCTAATTAATCTAAACAAGAATTTGCGCCACTGTGCTCACGCTAGACGAAAACCAAGTTCAGCAGCAAAAACAGAACAACTGCATTAACTCCACAGCCAGGGGAAGAGGACGAACAAAGAAAAAATGCAATCCAAAAATAATGGATCGCATACCACTGTTCACTGTTCGGCAGAGTGAGTGAGTGAAAAAAACATTTCGCTCTGCCTTTGCGCATACGCTACCCCCTCCTGTTAGCTTCTTCTTTCCTTCCACCGCCTGTTTCCGACAAGCACAACTAATAATAAAGTAAAGCCGATCCGATCTGAACAGTATAGCAGGAGGGAGGGAAAAGGAATGAGAATGGGAATGGAAGGAGGAGGGCGACGTCCAGGTAGGTTGTTGCCAGTGGTGGTGGAATGAAAAAAGAAGATGAAGTATAGCAACAATCGGGCGGTAGACATTCGAGTGTACAGACACAGAAAACTGGATTTGGTCGTGGTCGGTTCAAGGGGAAGGGAGAGCGTCCGATCGGTCGGGGTGGTTGAAACACATGCACACACACATATGCATGGGCAATACACATGCCCGCCAGCTGTAGCCTCGATTCTTGCTTGTCTTTTTTTTTTTTGGCTTGCGTTACGAACTGCTGCTGTTTCTTTCCAACCCCAAGCGCGCAGAGTGCATCCCGCTCACACGTCCGCCGCGACGAGGGCTGCCCCTAGTACCATCGCACTCGCACCCGTGCATTTCGGTATAGAGAAAAGTTATCGTCTGCGCTCGGGTGCGAGAGAAACTGGTTTTGCTGTTGCTGTTTCCCATGCCCCAGCTGGCCCGCAAAAGCAGCACCAACACCAACACATGCGCACTTCATTTTGTTTCGTCGGCTCGGCGTAGAGTTGTCGCCGTGTCGCGCGGTTCAGTCTGAAATTCAACTTGGCGGTGTGCGGTTCTTGCGCTCTACGCTCGTGTCCGTGCATGTGAACTGAACGAAAAAAAGTCTCGCGTCGTCGCGACGCACACACACTTGAATACCCTTCTAGTTGTTTTAATTTTTTTTTTTTTTTAAATAATGCCCGACGGTGCTAACAATTGGTGAATGCAAAGCAAAAAATTATGCCGCGTAAAAGTACCAGTATTTGCTGGCGGCGCGTCGCTGCCGCTGGAAAATGTAACGCGGGCGCAATAAAAACAAGCGCCTAGAGTTGTCGTCGGTGCGGTTTTTTTAATGTAAGATCGAGTGCACAGGTGCTTTGGCCCCTGAGCCTATTAATTACACCGCAAAAAAAAAAAAAAACTGCAGCCACGAAAAGAGAGAGTGGAGTGAGTGTGAGTGAAGTTTGTACTAATTACTTTTGCCGCCCGTGCACGAAACACTCATTACACACATACAAAGAGAGAGAAAGAGAGAGAGACGAGACTGCGGGAGAGACTTTCGTCGGATTCATTTCGTTTTTGTGTACATTTTGTTGTCTTGCGTTTTACAATATATGTTTGTTGTTGCCTGTATGTTTATATTTATTGCCTGTACATGTGTGTGTATGTGTTCGTTCGTCTTGTGTTTATTAATGTACACCAACAACACCAACAAGAGAAAAACAAAACCAACTAGAGGCCAAAAAGAAAGCGCGACAACAATAAAAACAACAGCAAAAAAGAGTGTTCGCCCGCCGCCGAAATCTGAAAACGCCGCCGTCGCATGCATACCTTTAATTTATTACACATATTGCTTTTATTTTGAATAATGGATCGTCGTGCATTGAAGTTTATGCAAAAAAGGTATTTTTAGTTTGGTTTCGTTTTTAACATTTACAATAGTTTTTTATGCTCACTTTTTTGTTATTTGTTTGTGTGTGTGTTTATTTTTACTGATGCTGTTATGCCTGCACTTGCACTTGTGGCTATTTTCTAAGATTTTTTTTTGTATTGCTTTTTTGGTGATGCTGCTGCCACTCTCTAAATATTAAGTTTTTATTTCCTGGATCGTGACATTGTCGTAAACTTGCGCTCTGGAGAAATATTCTGTAATGTTGTCATAAAATGCGCTCGCCCGAGTGGTAGGCAGACAAAAAAAAAAGTTCACAAGTCCCAAAACGAGTTTCCTCTCCTCTTCTCCACGGCGCCCCCTAAGCTGCGCCCCCGTTGGCCACCAGCCTCCTGCTGTGCGGCAGTGTTGTTGTTGCATTTTGTTGACAACGAATTTCGCAATGCATGCCTGCGCGTTCGTTCGTGTTTGTGCTTCGGCTGTTGGTGGTTGATTCCCCCCTCCGTCTCGCTCGACAACATTGAAAAAGCAAAAGTTCTTTGCCAAAAGGCAGCAGTTTTTGTTGTCGTTGCTGCCGCGAAACTGCTCTCGACAACCCTGGCCGCGCTCTCGTCCGAACGCTCTCTTGTACTCTCAGCATGTTGATCTGGCTATCTCTCTCTCGCAGCTGAAGTAAACAAAAACTCAAACAGAGTTGTCAACTAGGCGGAAATTTAACATTAAAAGTAACTACTAGGCATTGTTATTTAATTTTAAATTTAGGATTATACAAATAAAATAACAACGTTTATTTTTCTTTAAAGAAATCTATGAAGAAATTCTAATAATTCGAGTGAGACATTACATTATTAACATTATTAACAATATTAAATATTAAAAATGTGTGTATACTTTTTTCTTGTACTTTAGCCTTAATTTTCAAAATACTTTAATAAATGGCGCAACAGTTTTCAAAATATAAATCAAATTTTCATTTTGTATCGTAAATCTTTTTTTGTATTTTTCAGATGTAGTTGACAACTCTGTTGACACCTACGCCATGGTATCATCTCGTTCCCTCGCACGTTTGCCTTGGCGCACATTTCTTTTCTCTTTTTCTGATTGCAAAACTCGTTTGTGTATCAATCAATATGCTGTCATGCCACCCTCTCACTCACTCCCATTCATTTTGCACGCCTGATTCCACTGGAACTGATGTTTGATTTGAATTTGAGCTCTCTCTCGCTCTCGCGCTCGCTCTCCCTCCGGCTCGCCTCTCCCCTGATGAGGGCGCATGCTCCCGTCTTTGCGTTAGTGCGTGTGTGAGTGTGAGTGTTTGTTTCCCCCGCATTTTTATCATTCTTGCTGCTACTGCTTCTCCCCCCTGTTTTGTTGCAACACACACTAACGGGAGAAACCAGTCTTCTTCTTGGGTTTTCTTTGGGCTGCAAGTTGGCTTTCCTCAAGAGGTTTAACAATATCATCCAAACATACAATGGAATACATACATATCGTTTCTCACTGCGGGTGGCTGCGATCTCGACCCACACTCTCACGAAATACACAAAAACTAGCACTCGTTTATACACCCTACCCTGTGTTGAGAAATCCACCCCTCTAGACCGCCCACCACCCTCGACTGAGGGTAGAGCAGCTCATGAGGGTTACCTTACCCCTTACCACCAATCTTCTTGCTTTTGCCGGCTTTTATAACCCATTTCTCGCTTGTTCTTATGCCGTTTTTTTTTTTACTCTTCTCCCTTTATGCTCTTGCTTTTTATGGGTCTCGTGGGGCAGGGAAAGGGGAAGGAGGGGATCATCATACCGGCTGCTGGGATACACAGCTTGGGTCAACAAAATAATACCATTGATTGGAATATGCAACTCTCCACCATTAGTCACAATTCAGATCCGATTTAGCGGAAGAATCAGATGACATTTAGTTTGTCCCAGCTTGTTATTCATTCTCGTTTACAGATGTAGATTATTATTATTATTTATTATTCTTAAAGGGTCTAAAAGTACGACATAATCACGCGTTAATGAGCAGATTCGGCTTTCCCGCGCTCTCCCATCACTTTGTGCGCTATCTTAGTCAAAGGTTGAAAGTGCTTGGCGTGGGCATCCCTGCTTTAAAGAAAAAATAACGAGAAAGAAAGCTAACTTCGGTAAACCGAAATTGGTATACCCTTGCAGTCTGGAAATGGATCTTTGAAAATCGAACCATTTTAGTAATGTTGAAAAAACATCGAATTTTGTAAATTTTACATTTTACATGTAGAATTTTACATTTTCATATAAATCGACCGATCGCTTCTATTGCAGCTATATGATATAGTGGTCCGATCTTAATGAAATTAAAACTGTAATTTTAGAAGCATAAAAAACTGCTATATCTGAAATTTTTTAGAAATAAGTTGAAAAACAGAAAAGTTAAAATTTTTTTACATTAATTTCGCCATTATTCCTATGGCAGCTATAGGATTTAGTAGTCCGATTTCGGTCGTTCCAACATATATACTGCGTGCCAAAGAAATAAGACTATGCTGAAAATTTCGGCTCGATAGCTCAAAAACTGAGAGACTAGTTCGCGTAGAAACCGACAGACGGACAGACGGACAGACGGACATGGCTAGATCGACTCGGCTGGTGATGCTGATCAAGAATACATATACTTTATGGGGTCGGAGATGCCTCCTTCACTGCGTTGCAAACATCTGGTCAAAATTATAATACCCTCTGCAAGGGTATAATAAAACAATATAAAATGTCTTCATTAGGGAATATTTAATTTGTTTCCACCATCTTAAATAATTTTGTGGCTCTTTTTATTTATTTAATTAAAAATTATAATGCCGGTTTAATTATGCTTTTTGGTATTTTTTGTTACCGGTATAGGATTTATATCCACTATTACCACCATTAGCAAGCGGCTTCTTCAAATCAATGAATTCTTTACCTTACTTAGCCGCAAATAGTAAAGTCAACTGTGACTCGATCAGGTTTCAGTCTGGGGTTGTGGATTCCAGGTGACAAATAAATAGAATGCGAAATAGTTGCAAATTGCCAGCGGCGTCAACTTTCAGATCTATTATTTTGAACGCAGCTGTATGGCGAAACAGTAACAATTTGGTTGGTGTTGTGTTCCCAACTGTCAGCATTTTGACGGGAGGAAGGTCCTTGAACTTCGCATGCAATTCGCATTCGTCTTTATTGCCATTTTGCCATAATATCAGACGGTGCCAGCTGCCAGGCTGGATTCCTTTTCCCGGGCAAAGCGCGGCTGGGAAAACGGCTGCGATACTTCACATGGAAATTCGGAAAACCAAAGATAAAGATCGATGCGAAGGCAGGCAACCCTCAGACCCGGTCCGGTCTCCGCCTCCTTTTTCCCTCTCTTTTCCTATTTATTTCAATGAATGCCAAAAGTCCCTTTTTGCATTTTTCGGCCAACATTTTCTTTATTATTATGTTGGTTATTGTTGTTGTGCGGCAGGAGGTATACAGGGGAAGTGGCACAAAAAAGGTGAACGAAGTGAAGAGAAATTATTTGTGCCGAAAACTAAGGTACAATCTTTCGAAATACATCTTTGGTCCATTTTCTTTTGTTGCCGTCCATAAATTGAGGTAGAAATTGAATAGGATTTAAAATGGAGTTTTGCTAATTTAAAGTTGTAAGGCTTATTAGGTTCGTTTATGTATTTATTTATATTTCTGCCGCTCTCATCTCGTCATCTTAAATATTTACCCTAAATAAATAATAAAATTCTGCTTGTGTGCTGGCTTCAGAAATTATGGGTACCCAAAATATTTGCCAAGAATTATTATTATATTTATTTTGCCTAAGGTATACATATAATGAATCTGCTTAAATTAAAATTAAAACTGAAATATTTATCCAATGCATGGAAAATACAATGAAATATGTTTTTAATTATAATTATTTATATTTAGCATGATTTTAGGTTACCATATTGTTTTTATTTGTATTTTTCTTTGTTGTTGTCGTATATTTAATATATTTTTGGGCAAGGCTCAAGCTTTTTCGGTGCTCTGGGATGCTGGCAACCTGTTTGCACTTGGCTTTGTTATTGTTTGTTGTTGGGTCAAGACAAGAGAAGCCCATTAGGGACAAGGGACGCCGCCGGGTCGTGCGTGTGGTCTGGTCCCAGATGATGATTCTGCGTTTGCTTCGTACAAATGTTTACTGATCCCCCTCCTTCGTCTCCTCCCCTCCCGATCCCACAGAGCGGACACAGAAAGCGACAATACCAACACTACCATAGCACTGAGCACCACAGCTTCCCAGGGGACAGCAACTTCAGGCATATCAACAGGAACGGGCGGTGGCACTCTACCCCTGAAGGACAACTCGAATATCCGTGAGAAGCCGCTGCAGCACGCCCATCCGCATCCTCACCACCATCATCACCACCACCAGCACCACCAGCAGCAGCAGCAGCAACAGCACCAGCACCAGCAACAGCAGCAGGCCGGCGGCAAGCAGCTAGAGCGGCCACTGAAGTGCCTGGAGACGCTCGCCCAAAAGGCGGGCATAACCTTTGACGAGAAATACGATGTGGCCAGTCCCCCGCATCCCGGCATTGCCCAGCAGCAGGCGACTCCAGCATCAGCACAAGGAACACAAGGAACACCAGGAACAGGAACAGGAACAGTATCTGGCACAGTCATCCCCACGAATCAACGCCACGGAACTCCGCCTACTGCCCGCCGTCAGTCCACCACCCCGAACAACACCCCGGGCACACCCAGTGCAGTCAGCACACCCAATTCGCACAACACACACCCCCTTGCCCGCCACACCAGCCTCAAGCTGGATAAGGCGCAGAATCCCGGCCAGCAGGTGGCGGCCGCCACCACGGTGCCGCTGCAGATCTCTCCGGAGCAGTTGCAGCAGTTCTATGCGAGCAATCCCTACGCCATCCAGGTGAAGCAGGAGTTTCCCACGCACACATCGGGTGCGGGCACGGAGCTGAAGCATGCGGCCAACATCCTGGATGTGCAGCAGCAGATGCAACTGCAGCAGCAGCTCTCCGATGCCAACGAGGGAGGAGGAGCGACAGGAGGCGCTGCCGGAGGCGCAGGAGCAGCGGGGGGAGCACCAAGTCCTGCCAACGCCCAACAGACGCAGCAGCAGCACTCGACGGCCATCAGCACCATGTCCCCGATGCAATTGGCGGCGGCTACCGGAGGAATGGGCGGAGATTGGTCGCAGGGCAGGACACTGCAGCTGATGCAGCCCTCGACCAGCTTCCTCTATCCGCAGATGATCGTGTCCGGCAACCTGCTGCATCCTGGCGGCCTTGGCCAGCAGCCCATCCAGGTGATCACCGCCGGCAAGCCCTTCCAGGGCAACGGGCCCCAGATGATCACAACCACCACGCAGAACGCCAAGCAGATGATCGGTGGCCAGACCCAGTTTGCCGGCGGCACCTACGCCTCCTGCATCCCCTCCGGCCACAACCAGTCGCCCCAGACGCTGCTCATTTCGCCGGTGAACGTGATCTCGCATTCGCCGCAGCAGCAGCAGAACCTGCTTCAGTCGATGGCGGCCGCTGCCCAGCAACAGCAGCAACAGCAGCAGCAGCAGCTCACCCAGCAGCAGCAGCAGCAGCAGCAGCTCACGGCTGCCCTCGCCAAGGTGGGTGTGGATGCGCAGGGCAAGCTGGCCCAGAAGGTGGTTCAGAAGGTGACCACCACCAGCAGCACGGTGCAGGCGTCGACAGCGGGCGGAGCAGCAGCCACGGCAGCCGCCCAGGCCCAGCAGGTGCAGCAGGTCCAGCAGCAGCAGCAGCAGACCACGCAGACCACCCAGCAGTGCGTTCAGGTGTCGCAGTCGACGTTGCCCGTGGGGGTGGCCGGTCAGTCCGTCCAGTCGGTCCAGGCCGCCCAGCTCTTGAACGCCGGCCAGGCGCAGCAGATGCAGATCCCCTGGCTCTGGCAGAATGCTGCTGGTCTGCAGCCTTTCGGCTCGAACCCGATCATCCTGCGGGGCCAACCGGACGGCACCTCCGGCATGTTCATCCAGCAACCGGCCACGCAGACCCTGCAGACGCAGCAGAACCGTAAGTCTCTCCCTCCTAGTTCCCCCATCCGGTCCTAATTAAATTGTTCGGTTTCCCCAGAGATCATCCAGTGCAATGTCACCCAGACGCCCACCAAGGCTCGCACCCAACTGGACGCTCTCGCTCCCAAGCAGCAGCAGCAACAGCAGCAGGCGGGGACGGCCAACCAGACGCAGCAGCAGCAACAGCAGCAGCAGCAGCTGGCGGTGGCCACTGCCCAGTTGCAGCAGCAGCAGCAACAGCTCACGGCACCCGCGCTGCAGCGACCTGGAGCCCCGATCATACCCCACAACGGCACCCAGGTGCGCCCGGCCAGCTCCGTGTCCACGCAGACAGCCCAGAACCAGAGTCTGCTGAAGGGCAAGATGCGCACCAAGCAGCAGCCGGTGCGCCCAGCCCTGTCCGCCCTGAAGACGGAGAATGGCCAGCTGGCGGGTCAGAACAAGGTGGTGGGTCACCTGGCCACCGTGCAGCAGCA
>VNJO01010538.1:0-74088 GCA_008042535.1 Drosophila tani | reverse complement strand
CATATGTATGCATAAATGTTTGTACATATTGTGGATGTTCGCATAACGGTGAAGGTATAGAGAACGGCAACGGCAAGAGCAACACGCCCCCTCCGGCACATTGTTTTTCCAACTTCTTGCCATAAAAAGCCATGCGAGACAGTGTCGATTAAAATCGATCTTAAGGCTCATAAATTATGCAATTCAGCAAACGGAAAACTTCACTGCTCCGGCAGGCAGACAGTAGCGCACCATAAGATTCAAGAGTGGAGTATTGTAAGAGATATGAGATAATAGGGAGACTAGCGAAGTTCCCTAGCTTAAAAATAATTACCCTGACATGTGTGGGGTTTTGAATCCTTGTGAAAAAAAAAATAAATTCAAGAAATTTCTTTATTCTTTATTCTTTATTTTGAAGTTGATAAATACCCTTTACCATTTCCATATTTTCCTAGTTTAAAAACCATAACTGTAACTTTTTACAGTCATTAATTTAAGCTTAGTAAATTGTAATAATAATTTTAATACATTTGCAATTTATTTTAATAAGTTTGATGTATTATCCTTACTCAATAATACATTTTAGAGTTTCCAAGAAGGATATCTAAAGTAAATTTTATGAAACACAAGAATAGTTACTTTTACTTTGTTTAGCAATTAAAGTTTGAAAAATGTAGGTATATGAAGGCTTCCTTCCTCTCTGAAAAGGTTTTCTTAAAATTGGAGAACTATTTTATAGAGTAGAGTAAATGATATCTTAAACTGCACTCGAGTTATGAAACTATATATGAAGTTCATTGAATAAACGTTATTATTATTATCTCTACTTATAACGACAACCAGAGTGGGTTACGGAATCTCAACTGAATATAGAGACCTCTTTTAGAGGAGGCTGCAACTGCCTTCATCTGCGTGTGGTCACTGTTTGTTTCAGTTTCAGTTTCCGATCCAGCTTCAGCTTTAGTTTTAGCTTTTCTTTTTTGTTTTTTTCGAATCCAGCCCACGCCCATGTCAGTGGGCACCCACAAGCTGAGCTCGGAGTAACATAGAGCTCTGGCAGTTGGACATTCGGACAGTTCGGACAGCTGGGCGGCTCAACTTTAACTTCGATTTTCAATATTCATGACAGGAATGGGGGCGGCAAAGGGGAGCAATGCCTGAGATGGTTGATGGGGGAGAACCGAACGGTTCGAATGGCAGTCGAAAATTATGGCAATTACTGCAGAGAACTGTAAATTATTTGCTCTGGCGACCTCATTGTCAACACACACAGCACACACGGCGTGTGTGTAAATATTCCCACATGCACTTTGCATTCGCAGTTTAATAATTCAGTGTGCTTAATGCAAATTAAGCGTTTAGCTGCCGTCAGTAGGCAGTAGAGAATTACCACCTAAATCGATCAAAGACTTTCAAAATATAATTATAATTATGCTTTTAATGATACTTCATAGAACTCTATAAAGACTTGGACTTCTATTGGTTAAAAGTCAATGAATATTCTGCTCTTTTGAAGATCACATTTCAAGTAGACTTTAAGGAACCTTCAGCATTGATTTTATAGCTTAACATAATGTCAAATTGCTAATTATAAAATTGATTTAATAATAATATTAGCTCCAATTAGTGTTCTTACATTAATCCCGTAATTTTCTATAATCTTATTACGATATTACCTTCGCTTGCAGTGCTTATTATTCAAAGACTTCAATGACTTTGGAGAATACTTATAGATTCTGTAGTTTAATGTCTTCAAAACGTTCAGTAAATTACCAATCAGAGAGGGTCACTCATCACCCAGGAATCCGCTTAAGCTTATTGGGCTCTTATCTCGAAATTCCGAGAGCACAATTATGCGTCTTGGCTTATCGGCGCGAGTCAGGGGCAGCCCCCAATTACACTGTTCGCGTAATTATGCCCCAGCAAATCGCTCTTAAAAGACGGAAGGGACAGAGACAGAGATTCCCCGGGAAATCGAGGGGAAATCGGCGGAGTAAGCGCCTTATGCGGCTTATTTGTAGGTCGTATAAAGCTGAGTGAAGCGGAACGACGCGACGGCTACTTGCTTTATTTTATTTACTTTTTATACGCATTTGTGCAATATTTATTTTTATGCCAACTGCAATGGCCAGTGATAAGCGCTGGCCGGCGTCGCGGATGAGGATGAGAACCGAGCTGGTCTGGTGCTGGTCTGGCCAAGGGGAGATGTAAAGGAAAGGAAAGCGACAGGCACAGCGGAAATTTATGGTCGTCGCATAAAACGCATAATCAGTAAACGAATGTGCCACAAAGGCACAAAAAGAACACTCGGCATTGGGCACTGGGCATTGGGGATCCGGGATTGGGGGCCTGAAAATTAGGGGTTGGGGCAGATGGGAGGTTTAACCGAATGACCGATGGTCAGGGAATGACAATAGCTATAGCTGGAACCATTCCCTTGTGGCTCCGTCATTCGCACATTCGACGGGAAAGCGCTTCGATGGAAATGCAAATTCAAGCAAAACGTGTGCGTAACTTATGGCTCCTGTTTGGGGAACACACTGAGAAATAAGGGGTTAACCTTTGTCATTTCTGGTGATTTTAGATTACTAAAAAAAATAAATATACCAACATAATAATTTACTTAAAAACTGGTAAGAGAATATATACAGGGATTTAACAGAAATCACTAGTGGTTTGAAATCACTTTAGAAGGTGCCTAGAAGTATGCAATAAAATATTTAAGGCATCAAATTCAGTGCAAATTCCTTTTTATATGATGACACATTTTTCAGAATTATTTTATATTCCTTGTTACGTTATTTCAAGCCCCCGATAAATATATAGTGATTGGTAAAAAACTTCTCAGCATGCTTATGAGCCCAATTTCCAGGGTTTTAAAGCCTCTAGAGATCTAAACTAGTCTTTCAATCTTACTAAATAACTTCTCAAGGTTTCTATGTTCCATTTTCAATTAAAGCAGGTTTATATAACTAATCCTTAAAGGGCAGAAGTTTACATCTAAGACACGATATTCTCAATGCTTGTCGTGTAAGATTTACGTTTTTATACATAATTAAAGCATATTTAGCAATGTGATTGGGTTTCTTAGTTATAGATTTCTAGTATTCATATTAACATTAGTTTAAAAAATATTGAGGAATAAAGTATGAAGTCAGTTAATGCTCAGATTAAATTCCTAATATTCTTTGCATATCAAAGAGATATATTTTTTTAAGCAAAATACGAATATTTTTCTGAGTTCCTTTCTCGATTCCAATTTTTTCTTCCAAATGTATTCCCCTTTTGGGGCCTCTATTTAGCCGCAGTACCCATTATGCACACATTAGCTAGCTGGATGGTGATGAGTCAGTGCTAAATTGGTCCGCCTAAAGTGCAGCTATTGCACTCTGCACCTTGCCGCCTTCCCGGCACTATTTCACTGTCAATCGATGGAACGACTCGATGGCATCGGGTATCGGGTTCGGAATTGGCATCGTGGAGCGGCGTAGCGACCAAAGAGGCGGGCCACGTTAATTAAAGCCCTGTAATGTCATTAGCTGGCCTTTTGACTCGCCAATGATGGCACTCGTCTGGCTAATTAGGTTTGCATCTAATGCAAGACAGGCAGCTGGAAACTGGGAGCTGGTGGCTGGGAGCTGGCTGCTGATTCATTGACACGCGATGTGATGCTCCACGATCCAATAGTTGGCGTCTCACTTAATTACCAGCTGCCAATGGCCAGCTTGATAACAGTTAAATTGATTTTGATTGCTTTATTCGATGCCTATAAATCAAAGACGCATGGAAGTTCCTGCGACGCGGCACGTGGGCAGCAGCCCCAGAATTCTGCGGCTTGAAAAGCCGATACCCAGCGATATGGACACCGATATGCTGGGGGGACTCTAACTCTAACTCTATACATAATATGTGTGGATATATGTGTATATATCCGTGCTGAGACCACTGCCCACTTGGCCGATGTCAACGTCAAACACGAAACGAAACATTTTGTGCGATTAGCTTGTAAGATTGTTTGCAGCTCTTTTTGTGGCCATTTATTCAACTCAACTCAAGTCAAGTCAAGTCGGCAACTGCAACTCGATAGTTAGAGTGAGTAAAACTGGATTGCAGCTGGACCGGGCCAAGAGCTAAGAGCCAAAAGGGTGAAGAGGGGTGGTACATGGCAAGAAATTGGGAGGTTTGAATAGGAATATTAATTAAATTGGGAAAAATAAGCACCCATTTATGTATAATATTAAAAAGTGGGTTTTTCTACTCTTGGATATATTTTAAATCAATTTTATATGAGCCTTAAAAAGTTAATTTAAAGTTAAGAACAAATATGATTGAGTTTGTAGTAAAAATGTTATTCAGAATACCATTTATTCAAAGAATGAACTATAAAAATCGAATATAAAATCACTAAAAACTTCATATCTCTTCTTTATCTTCATATTCCCCTTAAAACCATCCTCTTAATCCCAAATGAAGTATATTTTTGCTCCGTGCACCACTTGGCTTAGATGTGAACGTAGACAAGCTGGCAAGCCGAAAAGCATTTTGGCCTCATGGTGATTTTTTTTTTTTCTATTCCTTTTTTTTCTGGCCGGTGTTTGCCCACTCGAATGCCTCCGAGTGGCAATTTTATCGAATTATTTGCACTTAGCTGCAAATTCAATTGGAAATAACGAGCGACTTTTCGTTGTTAGCAATGGGATGCTGAGGATACTTATGCTCTGAGTTTGGCCACAACTATTCGAGACCCGAAAAAACAGCAGGTGATCCCAGGCAATGCATCCAATGCACTTTGCACACTCTCAGGCTCGGAATCGGACTTGGACTCAGCGAATGCAATTGATATCTCTGTCACAGTCTTTTTGGGTCGCGTCAAAACTAGCCCCGAGGTGGTAACCCCCATCAATTGAAGTTAACTGACATGCAGTAAGCACGGGTTAACAGGCTCACAGGTTACGAGAAGTGCACTGTTTCAAATATCTCATATAAATTCTTTACTAGGGGATTCCGATTTTTAATAAGGTAGTTTATTAAAATTATGAGAATATTTCTTATTTCAAATTTAATTTAATATAAATAAGATGTGGCAATTTTACTAAGCCATCTGGCATCTCTATCTTTTGGGCACATTCTAATAAATAGGCGATTGGTCACACTTACTCCACGAAAGCAACGCTACAAGAAAATACACAATTGATCTCTGTAAAAATATATGCTTCAAATATAAAATTTAATCGTTCATAAATTTAGTTTATACCCTTAACAAAAATATATTTTCATGGTGTATTTGCCTAATGCAATTATCTCTTGAGATCACATTTTATGGCCAGTTTTTCTTGGTCTATATTTACTATCACTATTTTTTTTTGTTTAAATATTTTACTTGCTGTAGATATTTCTGCATTGTGCAACACTTCAGCGCTTGCTTTATTTTATTTTTTTTCTTGTGTGAGTTTTGCCGATAAGCAAAACCAACGGCTGCCGAAGGAAATATTTTGACACTTCTTTATGGGGCAATCCGGCAATCCGGGAAATATGTCAGCTATGCCAATGGATATGGCGATATGGAAACCACTTTGTAGCCACTGCCCACTGACTCGATGGTTGGGCAACTCCAAGCGAGGCTGGAAAACTGATCTTGATTTCTTTATTTATTTTATTTTATTTTTACTTTTCTTGCAGGCAAAACGATAAGGACTGCGATGAGGACGACAAGGACGATGTGCACGATGCGATGCCGCCGCCCCCGAATTACATACAGATCTCCCAGGGCAGGATTCAGCTGGTGCATCAGCCCAGGACGCCCGTTGAGTCGGAGGCGGGCACTCTGTCCCTGGAGCGGCATGGCGGCTCGAGCTCTGGCTCTGCGTCCGGATCTGGATCTGGCTCTGGCTCTGGCTCAGGCGGCTGTGATAAGGTGAGCTTGAATTCGGTGCCATTATTAACCCCCAGCCCCGGTATTTGGTAACTCCCCGGCACGTAGCGCTTTTGGGGTAGAGAGGGAGACCCATCCAATTACAGACAATCAGCCCGAATCAAATCATAGTCATAGCCATAGACCATAGACCATAGACCCTGTATATAGTCATAACCCCTCATTGCCGGCAACTAACCTTCGGCTTTCTGGTGTTTTGTGAGTGAGCGGCGGCGGCGGCGGGTTAACCCAATTTTCCCGGGGAAAGCTGAGAAAGAGCAGCTCGCTTTCCTTTGTGTGGCGTGTGCAGAATTTTCCCAAAGTGCGGCGGCGTCAGGCGGCGGCATGCAAACGAAACTCTCGGCGAAGCAAACACCTTTGAACTCGGCCTGTGAGCCACTTGAACTCGTTAACGTGCCATTTGAGACACATCGCAGCGGCGTTCCAGAGATTGATGGAGCTGGGGCTCCGGCTCCCCTGGCAGGCCAAATGCCCCCTTGACATGCGAATCCCCGCAGCAGGGTCGGGTCACGCCAACTGGGAGTCATCTTCGGCAGGCTGCGGCTGCATTTCCCATTCCCGCGATATTTTCTCCACCAATTTCCCTCCGATTCCAGCCTAATTGATCGCGTATAAATGCTGACAATTACCTGGACCCCAGACCAGGGCCAGCATTTCCCAGGGATCGTGCTGTGTATATCCCATATGCTTGCTTCATGGATCTTGGACTGGCATTCTCGCCACTGCTCACGTCCCGACTTCCGTGACGTTTTAATAGCACTAAGTATGGCGCATGCGCGGCCGCTGGAGTTGATTTATGGCCGGAGCAGCCAGCTGCCAGGTCGGATGCTCCATAAGCGGCTGCAAATGAGCCAAGCCAGCGGTCCAGCTGAGCCGGGAACGTGGTAACTGCTCCATGTAAATGGCCGTTGACGCGGCTGCTTCCCAGAATCCCATCCAGAAGTCACGGCTCCCGCTAATTGAACCCACGAATCCGCTCTGCCTCAGCTGCCTCGGCTGCGTGTCTCGATTACCAAGGTCCCAGGTCCAGGTCCACAGACACCCACTCGCGGCACAATTTGCCAAATGGCATCTCTATTATTTGTGCGCACACAGCGCAGCTGATGCACTGCATCCATTGCTGTCATCGGAACCCAGTCACGTTCTCTCTCCATAAGTTGCAGTTGCAGTTGGAGTTGCCGCTGTCCTCTGATGTTGCTGCTGCAGTTGCTGCTGTTGCAACTGTGCAGTTTCGCACTGGCGACGAGTGATTGAGGAGAGTTCAACGAACCCCCAGCTATTTATTTGCTGTGTTTGCTCAGACTTCTGCCCCTGGACCCTGCTCTTTCTCCCTCAGCTTCTGGCTCGGATTCCCCGATTCTCCGATTCTCCGATTCTGCTGCACATGCGCACAGTTTCGCCAGCTGGAATAGAGGTCTATGGGCTGGCATTGTTGTCGCCGTCACCGTCTCCATTTCATTGCCTGCATTAGCATATGGATATGTGTATACCTAGGCGCTGCTATATTTGTTTACACAGAAAAAAGTCTCGATACGGGCAATAAATATTGTTCAGAAATCGGGGGAAAATAATGCTGAAAAAGCATAAATTCAGAGGGAAAAGATAGCCAAGCTTGCTTGTTCTAAAAAATAAACTTACTTAAAGAATGATTCATACTTTGAAATGGTTTCTATTTAAACCTCGATAAGGAAAATAAATATTGTTAAGAAATCGATAAGAAATAATCCTGAAATAGCATAAATTCAGAGATGAAAGTTAGCTAAGAGAAATCGTTCTTAAATTCAGAATAAACGTACTCAAAAAATAATCATACTAAAGCTAAGAATTCGGCAAGGAAAAATATTGTTTCAAAAGCTTACAATATTCCCTAAATGAAGTCTTAATTATTTGAGAAAAATATACTTATAAATTAATAATAGTTTCCCAAACTTTTCCTCAGTGTCTACCTGGCAGCTCCGCCTCGAGACTGGATTATTTCCTGCCACAAATCATGGCATTCATTCTCGCTCTGTTGGCCAACAACTCCTCGACTCTTTTGGCCATTCATAATCGCGTTCGGATCGTAATCTTTATAAATTCTCTCTCGTTAAGGCAGAACAACAAAAATCAATTTGTCTATTGCGCAAAATGGTCGAAACAAAGACGAAAAAATCAACAAAAATACTTCACGAGACAACACAACCCATATTCCTCGAGCTATAAAAATTATTTTTACAACTTCCACAACTAATATTAAGTGTTTAACAAAACAGAAGACGGCGGAACGAAAAAATCCAAAAAAGCAAACTGCTGTTTTACGAGCACAGCGGCGTCACAATCGTTGTTTTGTTTCTCGATTTCTGATGTCTGTTGGCCATTTTTGTGTTGGGGGAAAAACTTGGAAATTGCCATTTCCATTTCCTGCCCACGCCACCTCCCGATGTCATTTCGGTACATAAGAGATATATAGTATATATGTGCAAGTGGGGCCGCCGATCCACAGATCCACATTGAAGACCGGACTCTGGGTTTTTCTTTTCGATTTCAACGCCGCAAACTCCACTTTGTGTGCCACGGTTCTTGTGGCATGTCAGCCTTGCTCTCTCGGTGAATTATTGGCCATGCACACCTGCAACTGAAGCCCCCACCCCACCTGTCCCCTTGCACCTGCCCCAGACCTTCTCCCCATCGCGTGCGGATTAAGTTGAAACTCATTGTGTGTTTTTTCGGTCCGAATGCCATGTTGCATTCACTTGGAAAATCGGGATTGTGCCCAAAAGAGTTCAATGATTTGCTTTTTACACCTCGAATCTGTTTTCGGCGCGGTGACAAGATCGTAAATTAACTTCAATTGCTTTTCATTTTTTTTACAAGCTGTTTTATAATTGTTTCTCCCACTTCGCTGAGTTTTTAACCACAAAAATATGGGAAAACATTGTAGCTGTTGTTATAAATTGTATCTTTATGGGTTGGGCTTAAAGTCAGTTGTTCTTTGTAATTAGTGGCAGTTTAGTGGGAAATATAATTATTATTGGCTGGTTAAGGTTAAAGGCTTTAATTTTCTAATTCTTTTTTTTTGAAAAGTAAATGTTTTCTGAAGAATGTAAGTAGTAAAGCTGGCAACTTATCGAAGTTTTTGATTTTTTACATGCAAATATCGATTTTAAATCGGTTAACATGTATGTTTTCCATCTCTATTTATGGTTATTTTTACGCCAGTAAGAAATTATTGGTTAAAGACTTTAATTATGTTACTCCGGTTAGAGAACAGGAACTGGTAGAAAATAACCAAAGCTTTTTTATTGTTTTTTTGCACAACATCTGTTCATGCTGCATCAAAGGGTAACTTAATCGATAATTAGCGAGGTTTTTACAGATCTAGTCAGAAGCTTACCTAAATATTTGTTAATTGTAAGCTATTCAGAAAAATATCACTATTTGATTTGGACTTTACGAAAATTAAAGCAGTTTGTCCGCACATTTAAATATTATTGGCAGGTAAAAGTCAAATGCTTTCTCATTTATACCTCATTTTAATATTTTAATTGGTTCTTAAAGTCAGTCTAAATATTATAATATAAACTATATATTTAGTCTCTTAGGGATTTAACTTTTAACCACAAAACCTTGCTTAATCTAAGCCAACAAAACGCTTTGATATTTAGTGAAAAATATGTACATCTACCTTTAACCAATGGTTCTCAAATTCCCAAATTTTAAACTAGAAAATAACCCTTTATCGGCAGTACTTCGCCTTTGCTTACCAACATGATGCACACACCCACTCACCCACACAATACACACACCACACACAAATTCATTGGTTCACTGGCCACATATACACGAAAAAAATAAAGAAAAGAAAAACATAAATAAATAAATAAATAGAAACTCATCCATGCACATTTCGAGCTAGCTTTAACTTTTCGTTTTCGGGCATTTTAGCATTTTTCGTAGCATTTAGCCTTCCTGTGCTGCTTGCTGAGTTTTTGGTTTTTCTATTTTGTTGTCTTGCAGGATTTGTTGGAGAAGCGGATGATTGAAGTTGAAGGCGCTCTGCTGCGTTTGCAGGAGGAGTTCCAGAAAGTGAGTACTACTACTACTCCTACGGAAATGTATCTATCTCGTCTCGAATCTCGTCCCCGTGTTATTACCCGGCCCGGACATTGCTCTCGAAATGAACTTTGAGTTTAATGTCGCCGGAGCTGGGTTTTGGGCCCATTCCCGTTCCCGTTCCCATTCCCTTTCCCGTTCCCCAAGCATTTTAATTTCCTGTGCGGTCAGCGTGTGAGAGACTTTGTCCGGAGTGGGGCACTCAGCACTCCATCCCTGACTCTGGACTTGGCTATGGATGGACATGGACATGGGGGTCATTAATCGTGTTCAGTCGTTTGCGCTCAGTGCGGTTTATGCGGTCAGGCTGTGGGGCTGTGGGGAACAAGGTCGCCTGGCCGGGCAATTAAAAGTTACAAGCTCAAATTACATATTACATGCATAGGAATCCGAATACGAGCCAAGGAACAACGTCAAATTATCCGGCAGAAGGAGCTGCTGCTGCAATTACAATCTCTGAAATGAAAACAGAACCTAAAATCAACCGAGAGTTACATGTAGTGGATGTGGTACCAGAACCCGGCTTTAGATATCCCAATTTAAATGCAAAGAGAGATGTCAGTCCTGTAATTAAAGCAAATAACGTTGTTTAAGAACTTTAAGGAAAGTATTCAGCATACAGCATTTATTTAAGCAATTTTTTTAGGTCAAAAAATATTCTTTCTTCATGTTAACGTATTTTCCGACCTTTGTTAACTGCATTATTAAAGCAAATAACTTTGAGAAGTTAATTGTAGTACCAAGAATTTATTTAAGAAATTTTCTACGCTTGAAAATTACTATTTCCTGCTAATCAATCTATTTTTACACCTTTATTAATTGCATTAAAGTGTCATTTTATTAAAGATTTTCATTGAAAATTCGATTTTTATTTTTCAAATTATATTATCGATTCTCCGCATTGAAATACATAAGCTCTAAGACCAAATATAATTAGATCCGATTTTTAAAGACTTTATTTTATGAAAAAACACAATTTATTATAACTCAATTATTGTCTAAAAAACTACAAAGTTTTTCGAGTTCACAACGAAATAAATCACCACAAAACTTAAAACTTTAAGAAAACTCATATAAACAGAAACTTTTCAAAAGATCATACTTACTATTTTTGATATATTTAATCAATGCAAATGGGGGCAACTGTCTTACGTAAAACTTTCCTTAAAAAAAGAAACCCTACTTTAGATAGCTTCCGTGCCAATTGGCCGACATAAACCCTCCTAGAATTTCCACTTTGGATAATTCGCCCTAGGAAACTCAGGCAGTTTATTACCTTCGACGCACTCGATCAAAGCCCTCAATGGCAAATCACAATCTAAACTGTCATCAGAATGGCCGGAGGATGGCCCTCGTCGGATGCCGAAAGAAAGTTTAATGGCCGGAACTTTCCGGCGGAAGGAGCTGGCTTGGCATACGCATTTCCGGCTTTAGGTAATTGAATTTGATAACACATGAAAAAGAAGTAGGAAAAGGAGCGAACTGGAGTCCCGAAAACGAGTTAACTGCTCGGAGTTTATGGTGTGAAAAGGAGCAGCGTGTGGCCGCCACACCGCGTCGCCCACTCTCTCTCCCCATATTTTTGGCCAATGATTTCCGCAGCCAAATGGCCACCGCCCGCCGTCTGCTGTTGCCGATTTTCGCAGGAAGCGCCGGAGACAAAACGCGTTGAGAGGAAAAGTGGAAAAGTGCTGGCGGCCCGCGCCATTCCTTCCATTCTTTCGGAGTAGAGTGGAGCTCTTCCTGGCCCCGTTCTGGCCATTGCCTGATTTTCTATGCTTTTGGCAGGCGGCCCGGCTCGCCATGAAATTTACGAGTATGGCAATGGCAGTTGCCCTGCCTCGTCTCGTCCCTGCTTTCCGCATCCACTTCCCATTCTCTGTGCCTTATCATCTCGCCAGCGTGGCTGCGAGCGTGGTCCATGCATGGGAATCCGATTACCACACTGAGGGAAAGCAGGGTCATAATATTCGAAAAACTATCTTCAGAACTGGAGTTGTTTTTCAGCCAAATTAAGCTTTATTTGAATATAAAATTACATTAAATTAAGAATTTTTTCATACCTTATTTTTATAAAAATATATTAAGTTTAACTTTGATTTTTCTGAGTGCAGGGGCATATGCGGCTGCTTTTTTTCCACCACAAGGAGTTCGCCTTGGAGCGGGCGAGTTGAGTGGAAGTGGAAGTGGGCGGAGTGGATACATGAGCTACCGTTGCCACTGTCCCAACTTCCAGCTCCTTTGGCAATATTTCTGCACTTTATCTGTCTGTAAATAACGATTAACTATGCTTGCTGCTCCCTCAGCTGCTTTTGCGCTTTCTTACCCTCGAACAGGGTATAATAATTTTTGGGAGATGATTGCAACGTTATGATACAATTCTGAGTATATAAAGTATATATTTTTGATCATCCTATTTTAATCAGATGATTTCTGCTTTACTTTCCAGCTTTTGTGCTTTTTAAAAGCATTTTCTAGCTGTTATGTGCACAAAACTGCTGTTATGCTCTCAATATGCGCTGTTATTAATGCACTTTTTCTGAAACTACCAAAAAGAGTATTAAAATGTAGTCTAACCTTTCTGAAACTCTGCTTTCCGTTCCTTTTGGCTCTGTTGTTGCTTTTTGCCACTGTCCTTTGGTTTCACTTAGTCAAAGTCGCTCCCTTACGAAGATACGGAGTGAGTGTGTGTGTGTGTACTTTATTGTTATTGGCATATCAGTGGCTCAAAGGGCAGGAAGCGAGGAGGCCGAGCGGGGGGCTGGCAATCCATTGACAAGTCGGGCCACCAAAAGTGTGAATCTTGCAGAATTGTGCTTTTTTCGGCTCTGAAGGCAGCAACAGCCAGCAGAGAAAAGGCGGCCCCAGACTTAGACAGCTTGTTGGCCATGTGGCATGCAATAAATGGCACGATTCAATGAATATCCATCTTCCGATTCGCCATGCTCGCCCCATCATCATCATCACTCTGGCTCCCATTCCCATTCCCATTCCCATCATCATTCTCATCTGGTTCCAATTTGGGCAAAAGCGAAGGGAGTTTACTCGGTGGTAATAGCAAATGTAATTGATTTCCAGGGCCCGGAGCCCGAGAGAGTATTACGATGGTCTCCTAATTGATAAGAAAGCTGTCCCTCAAAGGGTTTTATCCCCGTAACGTTCGTTACTAGGCGGCTCCCTTTGAGTGCTCCATCTTCATCCTGCTCAAATTGCTGACAGTTGCCTTTTTTTATCCGGCTCTTCTTTCGCTACAACAGCTGAGCCCTGTTCCGTCCATAAAGCATCCTGCATCCAACAAACATCCCAACTGGCACGACATTTAATCCTTTGTCCCCTCAAATATTTGTGCTTGCTGTAAACAAATGAGGGTGGGAGATGGCGAAACGGAAGTTTTGTTTATTTGTTTGCCTTTAATCAGGCGACAGATCAACAAGCCAAATCCAAATGGATTGGCATGTGCTAATGAAAAGTTGATTTAGGGCCCAGAGAGAGAGGGGAGCAGGAGGAGTTGCTGCTGCATCCACGACAACAATGCATCAGCTTTCGTCACCAGCACGTGCTCAGTTTTTAATTCCAATTGGAGAGCCTGTCTCTCGAGTCATCTCCCTCCCACTCGCCCATCGTTGCCCTTGGATATCTTTCGCCTTATTAAAGCTCAGCTGCATTCAGTTCAAGCGAAAGAATAACGGGAGAGAGAGTGGCCTGGAGAATTGAGTACAGTTGAACCTAGCTAAGGTGGAACTTCTAGGAGAGCTTGTATGAAGAATTTCTGTAGCAGAGCTGGAATATAATTTTTGACTTATTATTCCTCTGTAACTCTAAGAATATTTGCATTGTTCGAATGTAAAATCTGTTAGGTTTGTCTTATCAAGGTTCCACTGCATCTGAGGCAAAAGAAAAAACGTTCCTGTCAGCTGTCAAGGAGGGGGCGTGGTCGTGGTCTTGGACGTTGTCTCTCAAGAGGCACTTGGTCGCTGGCAAGGGCTTTCGAGAGGAAGCAAAGTGGAGGGAAGGCAGGAGAGAAGGCGGAGAAGTCGCAGCACGAGCACTTTTTATTATCCACATCAGCAGAGTGTGCCCGTACTCCCCGCCTTCATCACCATCATCATCATCATCATCATCAGCATCTTCTTCTTGTGCTTTTGAATTGCTAATAATTTTGTCGCAAGCGTTTGATGGTTTACTCACTCGGAAATGAAGGGACCCGACCCCACCACCACCACAACCGCCGCCGATGATGTTGCACCACCTCGAAGTCCAAGTCCTAGTCCTAGTAGAACCACCCACCCGTGGAGCCCGTGGCGGAACTAGAGTTATGTACATAACTGAATATATAGCCATAAATTTAGGGTAGGTCAGAGCCACTCTGGAGAGTAATATTGTTGCATATACTTATTACGACTTACGACTGTCCATTAATGCATGGCAAGCCACCCTGTACACCCTTTACGTACTACCCCAGTCGAGGCTCGTTCGGTGGTTTTTTAAAGCTAAACCCAAGCCGGGAAGCAAAAACCCAACTTGATGATTCATACGCCCCCTCGAATTCAGACGAAAATGCGCGGAACTACCACCACTACACACTATAGGCGGTGTGGGGAGGTCTCTCTTCAGAACCCCTTGACAAAAAAGTGCAATGCAATTAATTTTTCGCGAAACTTTTTTCGGGAATGGGGAATTGCTCTCTATATGGCAAGCACTTGGGGAAATAATGTCACCAAAGTTTGTTACTTTACTTCAAATTACTTACAGTTTGTCCTTTTAGAAAGAAATACAAGAAGCATCGCTTAAAATTGTATTATTCTGTCAATAGTATTTAAAATGAGTGTTGCTTTCTTTTAATGTTTGCAATTAAAGACTTGGAAATCTACATTTTATAGCCCCCAAACTAAAGACTTTAAAACATAAGAATGTTAAGTTTTCCATAGGGGCTGTCCATATAATACGTAATCACGATTTTGATGATCCCCCCCCCCTATGTAATCAAGAGTAATCATTGGAGAAACCCCCTCCCCTACGATTACGTAATCATAAACATTTTGTTTCCCCATAAATTCATAAAAATAATGTAGGATAATAGTAGGAACACCATATATAAATATAACATAGAATGTAACAGAAGTGTAAACAATATATCTTAAAACCATTGTACACCGATACTATCGATCAATGTTAAGAAAAGAGATCGATAGGAGAACAAGAGGGATCTGCGATCACTACTTGTCCGGGATCTGCGATCACTAATTGTCTGAGCGGCGTTTGTGAAAAATAGACTTTTGGTGCGAAATAAAAATTAATTAAAAAGAACAAGAGCCTATAATAATTTGTTTTTAACATATATTTTGATATAAAATGATTATTAATCAAAAATAATAATTTCGCTGACCCCCTCCCCCTATAGGTAATTACGTAATACATATATGGACAGCTCCATAGCTTAGAATAACTGATATTAGTTTTCTGTAAACTTCAGCATCATTTTAGTTCATTTTACCTTTAATATTTATTTAAAGTTCTAAAATCCCTTGATATGGACTAATATTATCCCTCTAAAATCCACCATAATCCCTTTTGAGAATCTCTAAAATCTCTTCTCACAGTGCATTCTTTTTCGCTTCCCTTTTCATCTTGCTCAAGTGACGTTTTAGTGTTTGCATTTGACGCAACGAACGAGAAATTCACAATGCGAATGGATGGATCACCACCAGTATATGCTATATAGTATAGTATATAGGGTTGTTCTTCTGCCTCGCATCTGCAAAATGTTTATTTTATTGTTTACCCATCGCCCCCGCCCCCGTTCCGCAGCCCCCCGCTGCCAACGTCGCGGTTCATTAAATTAAAAACGGCCAATTCGTATTCGAATTCGGAGTAATACATCAAAAAACATCGCCGTTGGTGGGGAGTGAGAAAGAGATGGCACTCTGTGTTGTTGTTTTTCTTGCTTTGCCGGCTGTTGCAGCTGATCGAAGGGCTGCAGTGTGTGGGGGAGTTGAAGGGAGAGAGAGAGCAGGTTTAGCAGAGCAGCTGTGCGGCGAATTCGCCACTCTCTCTCTCTCTCTTGGGTCCCATCCTATTCGCCGCACATCCTGTGTTCGTCGGCGAGGGTTGTTTTCTCGGTTCTGCTCCCTGTTTCCTTGACTCCGTTTTTCTCATTGTTTCGCCGGCTTTCGAGAACAACGCCAATGTTCGCCCTCGGTCGCGTGTTTTTTTAAACATTTTTTGTTTTCGTTTTTTTTGCTTCGCCATTCCTGGAAATTATATCTTTCCTTCTAATTTGAGTTACGTCGTTTGCTTTTTGCCGAAAATTTATGCCGCGCTGGGGAAAGGAAAGGAGTTTGTCTGCTCCACCGCTCGTCCTTCGTCCTTCGGCCAGACGTCGTCCCTTTCGGACTTTAAGTTGTTTGTTATTTTTACGCTTTTGTGGTCTCTCTGGAAATTCCCCAAAAGTTTATGCAATTTATACCGGCAAGAAAAACAACAGCCACGAATCACCAGAGTAATCCCTTTTGGCATGGAATAAAGCGTCAGACTAACAAGGACTAAGGATGGTAAGAATCTGGAAATTCTGGAATTATGAGAGATGTTGCTTTTAATTCATAAAATGGACGGCTGTTGCCACCCGCCGTTCAATCCGCATGTTAATTAATAATAAGCGTGCTCATATTTTCTTCCCTTTGGAAAGCCAGGGGTTAATTCCACCTCTGATTTTACAGCGATCGTTAAGCCCTCGCGTGGAGGTTTCCCCCTTTTTATGATAAACTTCCCTGACAGGACAATGGATGATTTTTTATGGGATAGGACATAGCAGATAAGGGAGATATACTGAGCACAACAAATTTGTATATTGTTGTTTTTCACAGAGAGAAATAATCACTAGCGTTTTGAAATCACCTAAAATGGTGTAAAAAACTATGCCACAAAATGTTACATCGTAAAAGAAAATAATATGCACTGAATTTGGTACCCAAAAGATTGTATTGCATACTTTTTGACACCCTTTTAGGCGATTTCAAACCTCTACTGATTTCTGGCGAATTCCCGAATATCTTAGCTATTTAAATAGTAAGAAAGTTACTGATTTGAAATTAATTTAAAATGTGTCAACAAGGATGCTATAAAATCTATTATTATTAGCTTTGCATTTGTTTAGCATACTTTTGGACTCCAGATAAATTGATTTCAAGGTTACAGCTATTTCTGTGGCATCCCTGAACTCGATATAAATCCATTATATTGAAATATAAAAGTATATTTACCTTGTACAATCTTCGAACTTATAGATTCTTGAAGTAATGTAACTAGCGTCCATGAATATATAATTTTTCCAGAAGTAAAGTAATTAGAGTCCATGAATCTATAATTTTTCCCTGTGCATATTTAAGCTCGAGTCCTGAGGGGCGGCCCTGAATTCCGGACTTCTTACGGAAGTGCGTTTGCGGGTGCAAATGGCCGTATGATGTGCCACCCACAGCCACCACCACTGCCACTCGTCTCAGAGCCTTCCCATCACCCAATCCTCCAATACTGCGGCTGGTTCGTCGCTTTCTGTTTATCCCCAGGACACGGGTGCAACATGTTGCCTGGATTTGTTTTGTTAATTTCTGTTTTCGGGGTCGGGGGTAAGCTAAACGAACCCCTTAATCATTTTTTGGGGCCACCCTCGTCGTGTTGCAAGCCGCATGCTAATTGAAACCTGTGCGCGGCGGAGTTTCGTTTTGAACTTTTCCAGCAACAAAGTTTCGCTGTGAGTTTCGATTAATTAATAAAGAATTCATGTCTGATTTTATAACTTCATCAATAGGCTTTTGCCTCGGCACCGCTTTCGTTTGGCCCTCCACTCCCGCGACCCTCCACTCTTCACTCTTCAGTTTTATGAGGGAAATTCACAATGAATATTTATGCGCGTCGCCTCTTGAATGGGAAATGCGCTCGACGACGACGGAGCTCGACGCGGCTCGAAGGGGATTTGGGCGGTGCAGTGGCCAACAGCTGCCGACAGGCGCACCAGTTGCCCGAAATAGCGTCTTGGGTGGGAAATCGAGGCCGAAAGGGGGCCCGTGTCTTTGCAGAGAGTGGCCCAAACGCTTGGGATCTCTAATTTTATTAACACGTTCATCATTCCGCCGACGACGACGACGACGGCACAAGTGGCGCCCGAGGACGGCAATCAGTCTGGGGAACCCCGAAGCCACCCCCTTGCCAACGGCTGCCGCCTGCTGTTGCTCCCAATTTCTCCTTCATATCATCTCGGGCCTGGCCTGGCCTGGCCTGGTCTGCTCCATGTATGGAGGCGAATTAATAAAAATTATTGCATATATTTGTAATTCCGGGTGCGCCTCCTCCTCCCCGCCGGGTGGACAGGGGGTGTAAGTGTAATAAGGGGGCGACTTCTTTATTGGCGCGTGCTGCTGCGTTTTATCGCTCCCTCTACTCGAGGCTCGCCCAGCCCATTTTATTATGGCTCCCTTTACCATCTAGCATCGGCTGCTGTGTTGCAGATGAAAGCGTTTCAGACATATTTCCCTACACAGAAAAGAAATTAAGGAACAATGTCAAATGTATAGGGGGTTGTGGCAGGGTTTATGATATGGAAATAAGAACCCTTTATTAACTAAGTAATTCCCTAGACGGGGAAGTTGTCTCTAGATAGTATAATGGAAACAGAAAGCTTTCTGTCCATATATCTTAGGTTTTAAGCCCAAGTTAGCTTCTTTAAGTTCGATTTACAACTTCACCTATTTTTAAATGAACAAAGGGTTTTATAGTGGATTCTTGGGGGTACATGTCATAACGCCAAGTGGACGTTATGACACAAATTTAAAAAAACGTTTAAGCTGTAAATTAAACTTAAAACTCACTAATTTGTGTCATTATTTCCCGAGGTGTTATGACACTCACTAGATTCTAGCATGGTTTATGATATGAAAACAGAAACCATTTATTAATTATTATTATGACACTGAGCGCTATGACACGCTCCCGATTCTAGCATGGTTTATGATCAGAAAACAGGAATCCTTTATTGAGCGAGACCTAAAATAGACGGGAGAGTTATACTTAGATATTTAAAAAAATATATAATGCTTTCTAGCCATATTTCCTAGTTTTAAGCTCAATTAATCCTTTATAAATATGATTTTCAACTGAAAATGTCTCGAACTTTAAAGAAATTTAAATTAAAAATCAGAATAAGCTCCCCACTTTCCATTTTTTTTCCTCTGTAGATATTGGGGGGAAAAACAAAAGAATTGCAGCCGCATAGTCCCGGAATTCTGGGCAAAGTGGAGGGGATTTATGTGAAGCGCAGAGTTCTTGAGAATTTTAGGAATCCAGAGTCTAATGCATAATTAAATTGATTAATGGCCGAAGCAGCTATTCACCTCACCAGCCACAAGGAAGTGGGGCGCAAGTGGGGCTACGATGAGCCACTCTCGACTGAGCAAACAGAATCGACTCTTATCTATATCTAAGTGCACGACACGATGTACATACTATATATTATTTGTCTGTGCCGTAATCTCAGACTTGTGTTGGCACTTCAATAATAAATACGATATTCAACGTTTCATTTACACTTGAATATCCGTAGATGTTGCCGTTGTGTTGTTGCGCCGGTTGTCATCCATTTTGTTAGCACTAAAGCAAACAATTTATAACGAAACTGTCTGGGATGGATGTGGATGTGTTTTATCGTCACGTCACACAGATGAGAAAGTCGTGATGTAATTTTTTATCGATTACAGTTCACGCCGGGAGGAACGGAACAGAGCTGGGTTTGGGTTTGGGTTGTTGACTCCGGTGATTTATGGTGTTGCATGCAGCGGAGTTAGAACGAGAAGCGGGCAGGAGCTTCTTATGTCAGATGTGTGTCCCGTGTGCCCCTTGGAATTCCCAACCCCGCCGTCGGTCACGGGTTCGGCTCCTTTGTCGCTGTCCATTAGCTTGTAAAGTGCTGCTGATTGGCACTGTGATATGGACAATTAAATTGTCGTTCCTAATCAGCGTCGAGTGTGCACTAATTTATTGTGTTTAATTTCCTTCACATTTTATTTAATGTTTTTTTCACATCTTTTTCTTTTTTTCTTGCCCTGGCCAATTGCACTTTTTCCAGAGCCAATGCGGGTCGCCAACGTTCGAGAAGGAATTGCGCGAACAAATTGAGAAGTAAGTGACAAATAGGTTAAATTGTTAATCACGATAAGAGTGTGTTTTGTGTGTGTGAGTTTTCAAGCATAATAAAGAAAGAAAGCTGGAAGGTTGGATTTTAGACTAGAGTCAAGCTCCATTACCTCGGGCATTCCGCAATAAATGGCGCGTACCGGCCAAATATTTATTTAATTTGCCTAGCCGGCAATTTTGGAGTAGTTTTCGCGCTGCTTTTGCCAAATCGCACGTAAATAACTCATACTGCCGCGACTCGTGACTGGTCACGCCCCCTTTTGGGACTGCCTGACGCTGCCTTCTTGGCCATTACGCACAGAACAAGTTAACGGCAACGAATGCAATTTTCCAAATTGCCAAGAACCAACGGCGAAGGAAGAAAAACTGAAAGTAACCCAAGGGAAGCGCTTACTCGCGCAAAGCCCATCAATCAGGCCGAACCTCGGCGTAATTACCGCCGACTGGGAAATGGTGCAAAAATTGTGGTCTAGCTGAGATTTTCAACTACAGCTTTCCTTCCGACCCTTCTTTCTTTATGGCCAGCATTAGCGGTTAATTTCCAGGCAAGCATGTTTATGCCAACTCTTTTTTAAAACACACACAAAACATAATGGGTTTCAGCAGAGAATTCGGAAAGGGGTCTTAATAGATTTATTTATGATTATTTGATTACATATTTTGATTAAAGTTAAAAAAATTGAGAAGGAAAAATTTGGCTTATAAAGAGAAGAAATGAGTAAATTCTTCGTTTTATGAAAGCAGAAAGAGCGTAATAATTTGCATTTCAACAGTTTTTAAATTTTTTAAATACTTTAAATACCAAATTTAATATCAAAACTTGAAGAAAATACATTTCTTAATACTTTTTCTTAAAACAGAACCATACTTAAGAGCTTAAATATTATCTGTAACATAATACGTTATAAATAATTGAATTCTATATTTACTATAGACTGAAAAAAAAGTACTTAACCTGTATTTCAAAAGATTATTATTAATATTTAGTTTAATATCAGAAATACCAAACTTAATATCAAAACTTGAAGAAAATACATTTCTTATACCTTTTTCTTAAAGCAGAACTGTAATTAAGAGCTTAAGAGCCTAAATATTTACAGAGATTATTTAATTCTTTGAATTCTTAGTTATAAAAAAATTGAAATTAACGTAATAACCTGAAAATTAAAAGTTTATTTATCTTTTAAGTATATTTAATACCAAATTTAATATTTGAATATACTGTTTTTATAAATTACTTAATTTAAAACCCAAATTAAGAGCTTCAATATCACTTATCTACATTGCTTAACAATTTGTGCAATCAAAACGCATTTCCATTGAGAAGAACAAGCTCATAAATAAGTAATCAATACTCCGAATTCTCAGCTGAACACTCGCCATATTTCTCCATGATTTTTGCAACTCCTTTTCATTTATGCATTTCTATATTTGTCCTCCTTTTTTTTTCGTTTATGTTGAACCTCCACTTGCTCCTGTGCTCCTCTGCCCGCCATTCGCCATCCGCAGCATGAATCGCATTATGAAATCCAAAGAACGCAAGCAAATGCAGACATGTCGGGATCACAAGGCACTGCAGGTATGTATAAACTGGGAAATGCGAGATGGGAAATGGAAAATGGAAGTGGGATTGGGAGTGGGAGTGGGAGGGAGGGGGCTTTCCGCAAGGAGCCACGCAGCATGTGGAAAATCAATTTGCACAGCGCGAGTTTGCCATACAAAGAGGCGGGAGGCGGCAGGCGGGAGGAGCTCCTTGCTCCGTTTTCCGCCAAGTCAAGTCATAAATAAACGCATAAATTCATTTTTAAGAACAATCTCTCCCCTCGCTGCCATTCCGGCGCATACAAATTGTCTCTTATCCGGACGGAATAACCGGAGACGGAGTCTCGCCGACTTTGTTGCCGGAACGAGCAGTTTTTTTTTTCTCTTGCCCGAATTGATTGAGCGTCGGCATTAGAGACGCCTCACTGCGCCCTAGTGGCAGCTTTTCATTACCATTTTCATTCAACATTTTCCGGGGATTTCCTTTCCCTTTCGTCGTTAACTTCTGGCAATCTCATTTGCCCCGCCAAAGCCCAAGCCCGAGCCAAGCTCGCCGCCCAATCTTGTAAAGCCGCGCTAATGAAGCCCAAGGTTTGTTGCATCTGAATCTGGCACCCAATCTTTGGCTATGACCTTCGGGCCAGTTAACAACAACTTGGCTTTGATCGAGATTGGATTGGATATTTGTTACATGCCAGACTGGGCTGGGGGGGGGTCGTCGTCTCGCAACTACTGCTCACTTAGCACTTACCTCCAGAGAGTGGCTCGCTTTGGCTTGATGGATGAGGGAGCCATGGCATGTGGCCGCTTTGTGGATGTGTGTGACCCTCATCAGGGCAGCTCTCAGGGGACGAAGGTTGCCCTCCCCCCTGGCACTTGATAAATACTTGGATCTAATCAGTTAACCCTTTCCCTACTCGGGATCGCTTTCAACTTGATTTTGTAATGTAAATCTCACAGGTAGCTTTCGCACCTCGAAGTGGACAGCACAGATTTTCCTTTTTAGTGGATGAATGTCTTTAATAAAGAGTTATGTATAACCTATTTTGAGTTTTTATATTCTCAAAGTGAGAAAAAAATACTTAAACTAAGAATTTTAAAAAAATCCGTACTCAAAATGAGAGTAGTACGTATTTGAGAACGCGGTTTCTCAATTTTAGGATGCCATAATTCACTCTGTGTAGGTTTCCTCTTATAGAAATAACTACATACACTTTATCAGGGATATGGAAATGTGCTTAAAGACTTCTCTTTTAACATCTCATCTGCCCTTTAACGAATTCTTGAGTAAAATATGTATATATAAAACGACTCAAAACTCTATTAAGTTATACTTTAAAATGTCTTATACAGGCTCCCTGATCACCTTTCTTGATATTATATAAAAGATCCCAAAAATATGATTTAAAATCTCCATTTTCCTTCCAGACCCGCTTCGCCCGCCAGGAGAATCTCCTTCAGTCGATGCAGCAGGAGAACCGAGCCCTGCTCACCCGTATCCGGCAGTATGAGCACTGCCTGGATGACGTAATGCGCAAGGTGGTGGATGCCATTGTGGCCGAGGATAATCTCCGGGAGGAGGTGAGCATGCTGAAGGGCAGGGTGCGTGACCTGGAGGCCCAAAATGCAGCCTTATCGGCCAGTCCTGTCAAGGGACGGGACGAAGGCTACTGCACTATGAGCAGTGGTCAGCCGCAGCCTTCGAATGGGCACCTGGAGGATCTGCCGGAGGAACCAGAGCAGTGGCTGCTGCCCGCCGAGCCGTGCTCCACGGAAATGGAGGACTGGAGCATGTCGCAGGAGGAGCTGGCTGTGATGACCTTCGACGATGAGCGGGATCAGCACCAACACCACCTGCAGCACCAGCAGCAGCAGCGGAGGAAGCGGGATCACGACTGGCTGTGGCCCTCGAGTGACTTCATCAACTCCACCACCGTGGAAACGGATTCCGTGGCCGATGGCATAGCCCAGCTGCTCCAGCAAAAGGTAATCCTCAATAATTAAAGACCCTTCCTTGCCAAATCCTTAAATATTCCTTATTTCCAGATCGTTTACTCCGAGGACGAGGAGGTGGCCTGCACGGACTTCACCAACGACTTCTACAAGCTGGTCAACATCCGCTCCAACTCCTCGCGCAGCCTCTACTCCTACCTGGAGGGCGAGACGGATGACGAGGACGATGAGGAGGATGACGACGCCGAAGACTCCAGCATGTCGGAGAGCCAGGTGGGCCCCGCGGGACGCACTGCCGGCGGTAGTCCCACGCCCAGCGAAGCGGGCAGGGCCCAGCTGACCAGCTGCTCCTCCAGCGAAACGGACGAACTCTCCGCCAGTCAGTTGAAGAAGGACGAGGAGCCGGACTATGCGGTCATCGATGAGTGCCGGCGGCGGGTCAGCGACATAGAGATCGAGGATGTGCCCCTGATCGTGAGCAGTACGCCCATGAAGCCGCTGGATGAGCAGCAGTGCATTGCCCAGATCATCAAGAGCGAACTGCGCCGGCCTCCGCACGTCCTGGTGAAATCGAAATCGGTGCTGGAGGACCAGGAGCCCAGCTGCATCCTGCGGCACAATCAGCGTCGCGAACTGGAGTCCACCGTGGTGCGCAGCGACAGCATCAGCTGTGCCATGATGTCGAAGATGGCCAAAGAACTGGTGCCCCCATCGCCGGGGATGGTGACCAAGCTGAAGGAGCGAATGCTGCTGAGACAGGCTTCGACGCCACCAACTGCCAGCTCGTGGCGCAGGAGTAATGGCTGGAAAAGGGTCACTTCGCCAGTGCATCATCCGCCAGCGGCTGGTTCGCCAAAGAAGGTAAGGATGCGGGCAGGAAAAATAAAGAATATCCTTAGAAATAAATAAAATCAAAGGGCATAATATTTTCTCTACAAAATTCCAAATATAAAATCAATAAATTCCATTTTCAGAAGGAAGCCAAGTCAACGGAGCTGCCAAAGAGTGGCCTGCCGAAGGCCCAGCCCACCAGAATTCCAACGAGCATCCACTCATCGGTGTCCTCGTCCTCCTCGATGTCCTCATCCTGCTCGCCCTCGCCATCCTCCCCCTCGCCGCAGTCTCCGCAGCAAAAGTCCCCCGGCCAGCAGCAGCAGCCACAGAGAAAATCCAAGATTCCTCCGCCCGTTCCCGTGCGACGATCCTATGCGAGTTAAGGGACGGACGCAAGCCACCCTGCGAAATCTCAAATCAATAATCGTCAAGCTAACAAATATTTAAAGATTTAAAAAGACTAAATTGTGATATATTCAAACAAAAACAAAAAACAGAACCTACAAGATAGAGAGACGAAGAAGATGAAGGAGGAGCAAGCGAGTATTTATATGTATATTGTACATTTTTGGAAGATGTTTTACCTTGTAAGCAAAAGGCACTGCCAACTGTTCCCCCAGAGAGAGAGAAGAATCCGAAGAAACCGAATCGCAGAGAGAGCTCGCCCTGCTCTATGCCGTATATTTTGTAGAGCAGCGGCCGCAGCATCCAAGTCAGTGGGTTATACTAACTAAAATGGGACAATTTGATTGATTTCAAACTGAATTCAAACTACTTACTATTATTACGAAAACTATAAACTGTAGTCTTCCGCACAACTCGAGTGTATTCGCAGTAACATTTGTAGGACATGGTTAATCACATAAACTATAAAGCTAAGCCGAGTTTGTAGCTCCCCTCTCACACAACACACACCACACACCACACACACGACAGTTGAACATTTGCATTTAAGGGTGAAATATTTCAAAGTGTTTACAGTGCAGTATAGGATGCATATATTACGACATATATATACGGTTTCTAAGCGAACATTAAACGACAAAACCATGTACATAGACAAGGCTCTTCTTCAACCGTAGTTGGCGTTAGCTCCGGCTCCTCAGGGGCTGCTGCCACCGACTAATTTATCGCAGCAGCATCCCGCATCCTAATTATATAACTACACCCTATCTCTATATGTAGAACGGAAGCACTATTATATGATCGAGAAAGGAAACGAACGTGCGTAGATGTGTAAGCTCGTATATAAACATTATAAATGTATTTTCTTAGCGTAGCCAGTACAAATAAACAAAAAAGAAGTTACAAAAAATACAAAGAAATACACAAATTATTGACCTAACCATTGGCCTCTCGCAGAAGGTTGGTAAAATCTTACAAAAATAACATAGGAACATACTTATGATAGCTAATCAGTGGGATAAAATACAAACAAGTGACGACGATCGCTTAGACTAGACACGGTCGAGCTGAGCTGAGAATGTGCTCCAGTTCATGCTTCAGTTGGCCAGAGCCCAAACGTGATTCCGGGGCGCTGACCCAGCAGCTTTTGTAGAGTTTGGTGTAAGCGTTTTCCAGGCACGCACTCGCTGCCTCTGCTGGCGCCGGGCACTCGAAGTGGAGGGCTAATCGGTTCTGGCGGCGTTCTTTCTTTTTCAGCTCACGGTCGGCGGTGTAAGATGGATCGCAGCTCAGATTACGCCGCACAGTCGCCCTTCGGCGCGACACGTCGCCGGTGTTTTCATTGAGGTAACTTGGAGTACAATCGCAGCCGCAGATTGGGCTATCTCTGGCGGTGTAATCCCTGGCCAAATTCCTCATCTCCGCATAACTATCCGGCCGCAATTCATGCTTGACCACCTGGTAGGCAATGGTTTCGTTGCAGTCCAGCAGGTGATAGGGCACTCGACGGGTCTGCAATTGCCACATGCTGATGCCCAGCGAGTAGATGTCGGAGGCTCCTGACAGGGCGTCGGATCGCAGCACTTCGGGGGACATGTACCTGAGAGTTCCACTAGTATTTCTTGTACTCTGATTGGCGCACACTTCGCCAATTTCAATGGAGGAGCCAAAGTCACATAGTTTGCAGATGTAGCTACGTCTAAACTTTGAAAAATGCCCGATACTAGACCTTGCTCCCAGGGCAACCAATACATTGGTTGGTTTCACATCCAGATGAAGCACATTCCGTGAGTGGCAGTAGCGCAGAGCGGCCACCACATCCAGGGTTATTCTGGAAGGATTTCTTTTAAATAAAGAAACCTATAATATACGAAAGGAAACTTACAACACTCTGTGGATCAAAGGTAGAGCCAAACTATCCACGATCCGCTGCAGGCATTGCCCTCTCGGACACTCCATTATCACCAAGCCAAACTTTGCGGCAACTTCCAGCTTCAAGAGTCTCACAATATTCCTGTGCTCCAGGTTCAGCAAATGAGATTCATTGTGCAGAGAGGACATAGCTTGGGCTCGAATGATTTTCACAGCCACAGATCGATCTGTGATATCCCTTTATTTATAATTTTCTTTGATTAAAAACCCTAACTTACCCCGATAGATAGCTTTGAAAACCATGCCAAAAGCTCCACGTCCCAGCATTTGACATCGGCTGCTTGGCGGGCCATCCCTGAGCAGCTGCTTCCTTTTCGGCGTGGTCAGCAGAAGCTCGCTCTTTTGACTACCAACTGAAAACGACCTGAATTTGTTGTTAAATTATATATTTTATTAAATTTAAATTAAAGTTACACATGGCCTACATTTTGCCCGGCAAATAACGGTGAATACGTTTGAACAGCTGAGTGGCAGCGTTGCCAGATAGTTGGAGTACAAAAATGTGGCGCCAGTGTGCAACTATCGTGTTTTAATAAGAATATTGAGTTATTTCTTGAATTTAATACTTTATTTATTGTGTTTAGGTAGTCAGGCAGATATCCTTCTCTCAGTTAAATGTCAATTTGTATATTTACACTATTTAATAATGCACACGGTTTGCCTCTCTCCAGCAATTACATCGCATTGAAATAACCATAATAGACTGAATTATAATAGACAGATGGTTGTTAGAGCTTTCGAGGGTTCATTTTGGGCTTAATACTATACAGAAATAAATATTATTACAAATGTCTGCCGCTGCTTTCTTCCAGGATAGCTTGCTAGATGCGTTCCCTGTGCAATTTCTCCGTCTCGGCCCGCAAGTCCTGCAAATAAGGATTAAAATATAATCAGAAATTTAATTTAAGAAGCACGTAGTAGTAGAGGAACTCACCCTAAAGGCTTCCTGGATTTTATCTGTGATGAGCTTCCGCGCCGTGGGCTCCGGCACTTGCCTCTTCTTCAGATCCAGCACGAAATCGTTTAGGTCCAACGGCTGACCCACATTCACGGTGATCTTCTTGCCACGCTGCAGCACATAGGGCTCCACATTGGGCAGCATGTCGTCCATGCCCAAGTGCCACAGCGGGAGGATGATGGGAATCTTGGGTGACTCGTAGATGATCCGACCAACGCCCCACTTAAGGCGCAGCTCCTCCTTCTCCATGTTCACCCGGCCCTCGGGAAAAACGTGGATCCAGTGGCCCAGAGCGGCCTTCTCGATGCACAGGTTGATGGCCTCCTGGTAGACACCTTTGCCCCGCACAACAGGAATGCACTTGCCTGGGAATAAAAAGGGGAGATTAGTACCTATAAAAAGTCTAGCTTAAAAGTGCATTAAGTTTATTAAATATTATTATGATCATGATCTTTAACCCTGCGACACTCACCGAACATAAAGAAGAGCGAGTGCCGCCTGTTGGTGAAGCAAATGTCGTGGGCGGCCATCGACCAGCGGATGCTGTAGGTGCTGCAGCTCAGGCTCACCGGCAGGCAGCCCCAGAGGCCGGGATCGTCGAAGCAGGAGTAATGATTGGACACGGTCACCAGGGGGATGCCCTTGGGCCTCTTGGAAACCATGTGGACCAGACGCTCCTTGTTGTAGACGCGGGTTTTGTTCAGGAACACTGCGGGGCAAGAGATCAGCATTTGCATAATTGTTCGATGGGGCACCAATTAACACGGCACACGCTTGACCTCGTTGGGAACCAAGCGCCGGCACCAGCGACCGTGCGCACCGTTTATCAAGCGAGAGATTCGCACACACATTCACGGTCAGGGCCAGAGAGCGATTCGCTCGGCCAAAAATAAACGTGCCGCCTTTGGGGCCAGATGCTGGTGCGTTGGGCAAGGTCGGAGGTCGCCGACGTGTGTGTGTGGGATACTCACTCAGCACGATCTTGCTAAAAAGTCCGACTGCAGCGACGACGAACTGGCTGGCCGCGTACCAAAAGCTGCTGGGATTCCGCAGCTTGGGGAATATCCAGTCGATGTTGTAGGGTATCGTCACGCTGGAGGACACTTCCAGGGACGGATCAGCGACTCGGTCAGACATCGGGGGCGGCGCGGACGTGGCCGTTGGCTTGGGCGGCGGCGGAGTAGGTGGCAGGCTCTTCGGCGACCTCGACAAACTGCTCTGCAGGGTCTGCGTGGCGGTATCCTTCCGATCCGGTTGACTGGCCGAGAATCGCTCATCGGGCACTGGCCGGACCTCCGGAGCTGGGACGTACTGCTGCGGATTCGAAAGGGGGAAACGAGGTGGAGAGCATTACAAACAGCTTTAGCGCTGGCACATCCCAACCCCCCTGCTAACCATGGATGATACGCTTTAATCTTATCAGGGCCCCTAGAGTAGTTTTCTTTTGTGTTTGTGTCCAGCCAGTTGGGGTTTTAGTGTTTTGCATTTTAATATTCGAATTTCCATTGTTGATTGACAGATTTTCTTTGAGTCTAGACAGGCAGCCACCCCCGGAAAGGCGTCCGCCGCCTTTGTGGGTGCCACAGGTTAGCAGCATGCGCAGTGGATGCAGCAGGAAACGCAGCAGAAAACTGCACTTTCATCTGCCAGACAAAAGAGCGCGAAAGGCGAAAACGCGAAATGCGAGAAAGCGAAGATAAACTCACATCGTCACAGATCTAAGCCAGAGCGACCTTCGCCAGGTTAAGAGACTCTCTCGCTTCGCACCTGAGAACCTTTCCCAACCGGACGGCGGGAACTTTCGAGCGTAACTGATTTTCGTCTGGCGAAAATCGCCAAGTGCAGCAAGCACCGAAAGCACGCATAAAGTGGAAACAAGGGCGGTTGCCGCCAACAAAGAGAGAAACAAAGAGCGAGGAACGAGTGCGACGGAGGCAAAGGCGGCGGCGGCGTGAGGCAACAGTCAAGTGGCTGCGGAGATTGCGAAACTATCTTTATCAGTTGGCAGCAAAGTGCTTAGCCAAGCGCTTCCGTGAATATTGATCACGTTGCCGTTACCTCTCGGGCTTGCCAAGATAAGCATTTGAATTTAGGCGCCAACTGTGCTAACAGAGCTTAGCTTGGCCGGAAGAGAAATCGAGAGAGAGAGAGAGAGAGAGAGAGAGGCGCAGAGAGCGAGGGATTTTAAAACTATTCTTATCAGTGGGAGTAAAGCTTTTAATTTAACTGATTAAGCCAGCAAGCCGAAGCAACGGAAATATAAACAAGAAAAGCTACCTATTTTAATAATTTTGCACCCATTAATCGAGCATAAATGCTGCGTAAATAAGTGTAAAATGAATTTTATTGTATTTTAATTTGTCATTTTTCTCTATATTTATCAAATTTGTATTTTTGTTTTTTAGATTTAAATATTTTTTTTAAATACCATAGTACAAAATATGTCATTCGTTTTATTTACTTTTAATATCTTTACCCTAAAACAGATAAAAGGAGCTTATTGAAAATATCATTCCTCCCTGCTACCTACTTTTAAATTTGCGCGCCAACTGTTCTGATGCCGCGTGGGTGTTTAGTTTGAAATGTGGTGAGTTTTGAAACGAGGTGGAATTCCAAGGTGAAAGCGGGTGGCCTGATTTTGTTTATGTTTATTAGGTGCTTATAAGACACAAATTATACAATTATCTATATTATTTAGACTTACCCTGGCTAGTGCTTGGATCGGAGGTCTGTAACCCGAGGCCAGTGCCCAATTTAGGCTCCGCATGGCATTTAAGGCGCCCACGTGCCTGGGACGGCACAGGCTAGAACACACAACCATCAACATGACGAGGGGGAGGAGCACTTGATTCTACTAAGAGTACGATATGTCTACTGGCAGATATCTGTATCAAACGCGCTTTACATAACCGATTTGTAGGCCGAAAAAGATACACTTGCAATAATTTGGATTCCGCCTTCCGCCGCTTCTTCACCTTGGTTGCAGATTCAGAGGCGTACGGCCAGGGGGCGCTTCTTGCGCATGTCTGAAGGGGGTTATTCGCTCAAAGGGGGACGGCGAATGTTTTCAAGGCCAAAAGACTCGGTCTGTAGGAATTAAAAATTTAAAGACAAACAAGCTTGAACAGCTGTTCGGGTTTGGCCCGTTTTGCAACACTACCCGAACGGGGCACTTACCAACACAGTTATTCTGTTTTTCTGGACTTTCTGCTGGTATGGTTTTGTAATTTCTTCGTAAGCTTGAATTTCAATTAAAAGTGTGGTTTTCCCGGCTTTTTCAGTGCAAATATGTCTCGCAGTGCCCGCCCCCTTACGTCTGCCCGTGTGCTGCACAAGATTAAGGAGCTGACCACGCCGGAGGCCAGCGCCAAGTTCGTGTTCAACCGCAATCCGAGGAATCTGGAACGGCTGCGGATTGCCTACAAGCCCGGCGGCTACCATCTGGAGAAACCCGGCAGATCCTACTGGCACACCCTGGAGATCAATACCAGCGGTCGCTATGTAAGCGCCGAGGTGAAGCACTTCGAGAATGGAACCATCCTGAGTGCCAGCACCCAGGAGTGGGCCATCAAGCAGCAGCTCTACAAGACCAACGACACGGCCGCCTTCGTAAACCTGGGACGAGTGCTGGCACACCGTTGCCTGCAGTCCGGAATCACCGAGATGACGTGCAACGTGGATGCGGTGCCCGGGAGCAAGCTCCAGAAACTGCTGCAAATCCTCAAGGACAATGGGGTTTCCTTCGAGGAACCCGCCCGCCTGCCCAACGCACAGCCCTGGGATGCCAAGCGGCAAGAGAAGCCCTGGGAGGTTACCGAACAGGCCCTGGAAGCCCCGGCGCCCCCAAAGTCGGATAAATAGCAAACATAACACCCGTTTAGTTTTCGTTTCGTTTAGAATAAACGTTGATTATTATGCTAATTACATTAAATCATGGTAATTTATTCGTATTTGGCCTTGATGTCCTTCCAGAGTTTCTGCAATTGGGGGGAAATTCAATATTTAGCTAGGAGCCCCTCTTACATAAGCGGAACACTTACGCCTTTGTTGACACCCTCGAAGATCGCCACGGAGGTCACATCGATGGCGCGCTCGAAGAAGAATGTGGTCGCGATGATGGCCACGGCGTAGGTGGAGGTCCGCTTGAACAGGGTGTTGTAGATGACCTTCATTTTGGGGAGATTTTCGTTATAATCTTCGCTTCCACGGAAAAACTACGTCTGGCACGCCAATTTCACAGCTGATTGGAAATGTGAAAAGCAGTGTGGGGAAACGTCAAGAACTCGAACACTGTAGAACAGCCGCCTTGAGCACTGGTAGTCCAGTGTTGCAAAGCTATGGTCATATCGTTGGAATGTCGACGGAGCAAAAACAAATCGTGAAAATGCAAGATTCCGCGAGTATTTAGCTTAATTGAGGCCAATCCATGGATTTAGCCACCATAGAGCTGAGCGTGGAGGCGCTGATCGGCTCCCTGTTCGCCCTGGGGATCCTCTTCGCCTTCTGCCGCAGCCTCCTAGCCGAGGACTTCGTTATCAGCGTGCTCTCGGGCAAAACACGTCATAGCTGGAAATCAATAAAAGTCATCGAGCAGGTGCGCGGACTCACTTGTTGCCAGCTCCCCCACAGCCCCATTTCACCCTGCCAATGTTTTCTTTCAGGCCTGCTTTTGCAATGTGTGCGAGATCCTGCTGACCCCGTCAGCGGGACTCTTTTGCGACTGCTGTGGCCTGTGCACCCACTCAACACCCGTGTGCCAGAGGCGGGCGGACCGGGAGTATCGCTGCAAGGACAAATGGTTGCGCAACGAGACCTCCGTGCGCCACTTGTGGGTGCACGGCAACCTGCCCATGGGCGTCCACTGCGCGGACTGCGGCGAGGAGGTGGACCACCATGTCAGCACCGATCCGGGGCTGTATGGCTGGCGCTGTGCCTGGTGCCAGCGATGCTACCACAACGATTGCTACTCCCGCTCGGATGTGAAGGGCTCCTGCGACTTTGGCGAGTTCAAGGACATGATCTTCCCGCCCTACAGCTTCGTTGCGGCCCGGACAAAGGACATGCGCCTGCACCTGGCCAGCATCACGCCCCCGGACATTGAGAACTGGGAGCCGCTGATTGTGATTGCCAACACCAAATCGGGCAGCAGCACGGGCGCCGATGTGCTGTCCCTCCTGCGGGGCTACCTGCATCCGCTGCAGGTCATGGAACTGGGCTCCCGCGGCCCCCAGGACGCGTTGCAGTGGGCCGCCAAGGCCAGCCCTCGCCCGTGTCGCATACTGGTGGCCGGCGGCGATGGCACCATCGGTTGGGTGCTCAATACCATCTACGCTTTGAACATCAAGCCCCAGCCTTCGGTGGCCATCATGCCGCTGGGCACCGGCAACGATTTGTCGCGAGTCCTGGGCTGGGGACCGGAGCCGCCTTCGGTTCTCGATCCAGTCCAGATCCTGCGCAGCGTACGGCGCGCCCGCTCCGTGAATCTCGACCGCTACGACCTGCAGATCGAGAAGCTCCACTACCGGCTGCCCATTCAGAGGCATCCCACGAAGACGATACACGTCTACAACTACTTCAGCGTGGGCGTGGACGCGTACATCACCTACAATTTCCACAAGACGCGAGAATCTCGGTTCTATCTGCTCAGCAGTCGAATCTTCAATAAGGTGGGGAAAAACTGTGAGCTTAAGCTTGATCTTAATGACTAACTTTTGCCCTCTATGACAGCTTTTGTACTTCACTTTTGGAACGCAACAGGTTATGCAACCTGGCTGCGAACATCTCGAGGAGAAGCTCACCCTGTACCTGGACAACAAGCCAGTGCAACTGCCGGAACTGCAGGCCCTGGTGTTCCTAAACATCGATTCCTGGGGAGCTGGCTGCAAGCTATGCGAGCTCAGCAACTCCAATGGCGAGACGCGCATCGTGAACTCCATCTCCGATGGCCTGATGGAGGTATTTGGCATTGTCTCCTCGTTCCACATTGCCCAACTGCAGTGCAATATAAGCAAGCCGGTTCGCATTGGCCAAGCCAAGCAAATAAGGGTAAGCGCGCAGGAATCTTTCACGCAGAATCCTTGTTAATTTTCCACTTAAATGCAGTTACAGGTCAAGGAGACGGTGCCCATGCAGGCAGACGGCGAGCCCTGGATGCAGGGTCCGGCTGACATACGGCTGCAGTCGCGCAGCCAGGCCAGAGTCCTTAAGCTGGCCGCATCCTAAGAGTTCTAGATAATCCCCGTAGTTAAAGCCCCTTATGTGCCAGTCCCCAAAATCTAAACACGTACTTAATCCGGAATCTCGGACCTAACCTAATCGAATCTGTTAAGCTGTGGCACCCAAAGCTAGTCGGAAATTACATTAAAAACGTCGTATCTGAATGAAGTCCACTTTTATTAAGATTTCAATAATCTTGTGAAATATAATTAAATGTTCGACTGGTGACACGTGCTGCCCAGGAGGGGCAGGCACGGCATTTGGATCAGTAGGGTATCGAAAGGCGGGTAAACAACGAAATGAGGAGTCACAGCAGCAACCTGGAGTGCTGGAGTGCGCGCTTTAGAGCATGGTCAGCTCCATGATGGCGTTGACTATGTCGTTGCTGTTGTTCTTCAGCGCCTTGATGGCCTTTGCCCGCGTCGTGTTCGCCTGCGTTATGACCAGCTCAATGTCCTTCTCGTCGACGCCAGTGTCGTCCACTTCCTCCTCGTCCTCCTCGGCAATGGGAGCCACCGATGTGGTGGCGCCAACGCTGTCGGAAGCGCCAGCAGCCTCCGGGGCCTTGAACTTCTCGGCCGCGGCCACCTGGGCCTGCTGCGACAGATCCTCGATCTTGGCCTCGCCGAAGACGATGTAGGTGTCGCTGTGGGGGTTCTTGTACACATCCGGGTTGTTGATCACGAAGAGGATGTTCTTCGACTTGCGGATGGTCACTCGGTTGACGCCCTGGATCTGCTTGAGGCCGAGCTTCAGCATGATCTTCCTGGCCTTCTTCTCGCCGCGCGACTGCTTGGCCTTGGACACCAGGTCGATGGGCAGACCGGTGGCACCTCCTCCCAGCTGTGTGGTGGCTGCTCCAGCCTCCTCCAGTCCGGGCATGCCGCCGTCGGAGTCGCTATCGCTACCGTCGTCCTCGACGCGCACGTCCTCGGGCTTGGCCTCCGCGGAGGTGGAGGGCGCGGCCTCGTTCTTGATTTCGGTCAGCTCAGGCATCTTTATCAGCTGGGGAACAAGAGGGAAACACATGGTTAAGTAATGCGACCGCACAGATTATCAATTAGTTTCTAGAAAAATCATCTGGCGCCGGCTGCAAAGGGCGCCCCAGCAGGGGGCCGCTTCATCGATTTTTCAAGTTCAAATTTAACCGTTTTGGGGAAGTCCATCTTATTGATGGGTGGCTACCCTAAAAGTGCTAAGTTCTAACTTTAATATTTTACACAAGCTGTACACCTTTGGCTAGATTTTATAGCAGAAAAATTCAATTCTCAAAAAAACGCGGAGCACCCACACTCACCGGAAATGAAGGAAAGAAAATCAGTGTGACCGCGGCAGGCGTAAGTTGTGTCCGGAAATTTAAATTGTTCGAAATGACCTAAAAAATACTGAAATATACTACTTTTTTAACGGCAACTTCGAATTGAATTTTTTAAATTGATTTCTTAATTTTAAAATAAAGAATTGGGTAGTTGGTTTGATCATAAATTTATAAATTGTATTAAAAATAATATATATTTTGTTCTGTTTGGTAAAAATATTATATGACTAATCAAAAGAAGAGAGAAATTAAAAAAAAAATGCAAATGAGGAGTTTTACTAGGATATAAAATGATTTTCTTTCGTTTGCGAATTAGAGAAGCTAAACATTTTATTAAAATAATAATAATAAGGTATATAAAATAAAATAAAATAATCTTTTCGGTATATTGCGAATATATAACTGAATTAATTAAATATTTCTAAAGTGTTTTCTTAACCGGTTTAGGACATTAGATAAGGGCGGTTTTTGTTGTCGGGCTCCGGCTTTAAAATTTTATTGCCTATCTATGTAAAATGGATTTGTTGTTATCTTTAAAATTGTAGGAAAGTTTACAACATTCAGTTTCTGATTCTCCTACAAAGGTTTTCCCTATTATCCTAACTCTTTAACTTAAATATAATCTTATTGCTCGGAGAACAAAAGTACAAACCAAGTAATTTATAATTATTCACCATTAAATATAAAGGTTTTATAAGTAAGAATAAATCATTTATGGTAAGTGCTCCAGTTGTACTTTTTAATTCATACATTCACACTTCATCAGCAATTTGAAGTATTTGATAACTTACCTTGAAATTACCTTGAAAAGTAATTCCCATCATCAACAAATATTGAATTTTCAATGAGTGGCCATGCAAACGAGGGACCGACAACTGGTTAATTACTGAATAAACCATGCTTGCCCACAAACGAGCATCGACGGAGAAATCGAAAACTGTAATTTGCTTCCACCAATACTCCAATTAAATTGTGTAAACAATTTGGCATAAGCCAGAGGTCCTTAATTACAGCTACAAAGTTACGCAGACAGGTACAGGTAGGCACGGGCACGGGCACGGTCAGGCAGGCAGAAGGGGTAAAAAATGACACAATTACCAGGCCAGGAAGCCGGAGGAGCATGGCCGCAAATTGAGTGGGGGCGTGGCATTGTTGGGTAAACATCGGACAGCTATGGTCATAGCTCCGTGTTCTGCGGTCACGGGAACACATGTTCGCCTTCACATCGGCGTCGAATGCCATGAAATTTTAATTTTCATTAGTCGAACGATATAATTTAGGGACCGCAGGCTGCGGGCACTGTCTGCTACTTAGTTTCAGAGATACTTTCGTATCTCATTATACGTCTCGATAAAGCTTTAATTATTTTCGTTATTCCCTGTGCTGTGTGTGCGCATTTCTTTGGCCGACAGCTATGCCAGCAATTCGCAACAATTTGTCAGTAAATAATTTCGAATTGTCCTCCGTCTGCGGCAATCAAAAAATCTAAAAAACGCGAGAGAGAGAGTGCAGATACGTGAGTGTATCTGTATCTGTTTTTCTGCTGCTGTATCTTTTGCTGCCTGCTGACTGCACATGGGACTCCGGATTGGGGATTGGGACTGGGAATGGGACTGGGAATGGGAATGGGGCTGGGTGTCAACAGCGCTCTGATTTATTTGAGCGCATTCAACGCTTCGTTGCATTTCGTTAATTTGCCCGTTTTCCGCTGCCAGAGCAGAATCAGCCCAGAGCTATGTCTTTACCCATACCAACCCGATCCCAATCCTTGACAAAGTGCCAAAATACTGCGAGGAAAGAACCCCGCCAGAGAGCTTTCATCATAATTTCGAAAAACCAAAAATTATCAACGAGCCGCATAATTATATTGTAATTTATGCAATTGTCGAATCGGTGAAAATGTTTGCAATGTCTTGTTGCTCGTAAAAGATTTCAAACACCCGAACGTGACCAATGGCCAATGGTGCTCCAATCAATGGCAGAGGCGAGGCATTTATGGCCAAAATTTTGGTCAATTACGATCAATTAAGCCCATACACATGCAAATTATAATTATTGCCACCTGCTGGGGCCCAATTCGAGGAGCAGCGGCGTGACAAAACGGTTGGCATTTCAATTAAAGAAGAGCCTTTGGCGGAATGCGGAGGCGGTTGTGTCACCTACAGCGGATGTGGAAAGATAGTATAACTTATAGTTTATGTGAAAAGTAATATAATCGTAAACTATTATGGGCTGGAAATTATGAGCTTATTTCATTTATTACCTTTACTTTTAAGGCTAAGTTTTAACTTTAATTGTTTTTATAATAACTTTCAATGAAGAACTCTGCTTAAATATATATGAGGAATAAAATTAAAGTAAATAGTGCATTAAGGTTTACGAAGTCGTCGAATATTTCAAGGAAAAAGCCCTTTTCTATCATAAGTTCCACAGAAATTTCTGAAGATTTTAAAACCTTTAAAACTATTAAAAATAAAACAGCATAAAATGTTTAATCTTTCGATGAATTTATAGCCTAAAATATTTTCCTACTTGGTTTCGTTGATTTAAGTTCCATAGCTATGTCTAAAGTAACCCTATAGTAATTGTGCATTTAAAATAAAGATTCTTAAAGATTATTTAATGATTTATTTAAAGATTAATTTGAATAATTCGTTTAGCTTATTGAAAGTAGAATAAGCTAAACGAATTATTCTAATTAATCTTTAAATTAATCATTAGATAATCTTTAAGAATTTGAAACTTATACATTTAATAAATATATTATTTTATTCCCATTAAAATTAGTTAGGCGGATCATTAAAATAAATCTTTAAAACAAAAAAAAAATAAAAAAAAAATCAAGCTTCTTTCTTAAGAAGCAAAAGAATTTAGAGAGCAGCAAATTAATAAAGGAAGAAAAGTGTTAATATTTAAACACTTATGACTCATGAGCTCTCCCAGTCAATCCCACATAACCCATTCTGGGTTACCTTGTGCCCCTAATAGATCCACCCAAGTAGGAGTGTCTAACCCAAAGGATGTATTTACTGCAGATATGTAAGTAAGGCAAATTGCAGATACAAATCGGTGGGCATTAGGGCGACTCGAGTGTCTGCTAATGATGCCCGACAGTCACACCCACCGGCCACTGATGTTTGAATTTAAATTGGTCACTAATATGCCTCGCGAGAACCGCCAACCTGCCCTGCCTGCCTCCACCGCAACCGCAGGCAGCCCCATCCCCCCGAGGAAGGAGCTAACGATGACGGCACATTAATGGCAGGGCGTTCTGTTCTGCAGTCCGGCGATGTCTGATTACCGAGCGATTCGAGCAGAACGCAATTACGGAGCGGGAACGGGGTGCCAAGTGGTAGGGAGTGGGTGGCGGTGCCCCTGGCGGTGTCTCCATTGCAGCTCCATTGCCGGAAACTGGTTCGTTGTCCGCACACCACCCGGCAATTAGCCAGCGGCCAATGGGAGTGCTCCGGCAGACAGAGACACCAGCACGTTTGTCATGCGCCATATTGAAAAGGAGGCGGAGCCACGTGGTGGCGAGTCTTTGGTGGTGGCTTCGGTGCTTGGGTGCCGTTCGCGTACGTGATGTCTGAGGCAGCTCGACAGTTGCCCGCAGATCTCTGAACGGTTCACTGCGTCGTCGTGTCTGTCCCGAAAGTTGTCCGTTAATAATTATTTAAAAAATATAAAGATATCTGTGAAGAGTTTTATTTTGAGAGGGCATCATGGAACGGCCTGCCCTGCTGCAGAACGGAGAGCTGGGCAACCACCTGGATGCCAGCGCCACCAAGCTGGTCACCAAGCCCTTTCCCAAGCCCTTCTCCATCGAGAGCCTGATTGCCAACCAAACACCTGCCAATACTGCGCCACCGTCGCCGCCGGAGGAGCGGGATCACGAGCTGGAGCAGGAGCCCGAGCAGGAGCAGGAGCTGAGTGCCCGTGCCATGGTGGCCAGCTCTGCTTTAGGGCTCACCCAGTTTCCGCTCTACAATCCCTGGCTGCACGGATACTTTGCCCAGAACCACGAGAGATTAACGCATTTAATTGCCGGCGGCTGCTACCTGCCCTCCACTCCAGCTAGTCACCAGGCACCACAGCAGCCACAGCCACAGCAGCAGCCACCGCAGCCGCCGCCGCCTCCACCACATGCCTTGGAAAAGCAGCTTCCACCGACGCTGCCTCATCCGCTGGATACGCGTTTCCTGCCCTTCAATCCCGCCGTTGCCGCCGGAGTAGCTCCCACGGATCTGAGCTACCGGCGTCTTGCGGAGCTTATGAACCAGGACTACGTCCACAGTCTGAGTGTCCATGCCAGGCTGCAGCACATGGCCGCCGCTGGCAGAATCCAAGAGGATCCCTCTAACCCTGGTTTGGTGCAACTGCAGGAGCCCATGCCTCAGCTGGCCCACTCCTCGCCGGCAAAGTCCGGCAGCCGTAGTCCTGTGGAGCCTACTCTTGATGTGGGCGTGGACGAGGACTTTGAGTGCAGCGGCGATTCCTGCAGCGACATCAGTCTGACCATGTCCCCGCGGAACTACAACGGGGAGCTGGACAAGAGCCGGAATGGAGGTGGGTAGAGAAAGGAAGTTCTCTGAAGATTTCTTTAAGAGATTAAAGATTTCTAGCTGAGATTTCATGGATCTTTCATTTAAATTTTCTTTAGATTCTTTATAAAATATCAAATGGTTGGAATACTTTTTTTAAGAAGAAAATTGGGATGTTATAAAATTTTTAAATATTTTTTTGATATGATATCTATCTACGGTTTCGATATTATTAAAGAAACCTTTAAAAATTTAAATTAACTAATCAAAGATTCAATATGAACTGCCTAAAATGATCTATCTCTAAAATTTGCAACTCTAACTGGACATAACTTGGTGGTAATCAGGCTGAATGTTGAAGCCGGATACTGATGACTGACACTGGCAGTGTCAGAAACAGCCCGCTGCTTGTCTTTGCCACGATCTCTTCTATTTCTTGGCAGAAAGTACCTCTTTGATTTATTTGTTTTGTTTATAAAGCCGGCTTGACCATGAGTCCCCTAAAGCCTTTTTTAGGTTTATTTTAATTGTGCAATCCGCTGAGAGTAAATTTAGAAATACACAGAAAAATAGCCAGATCGTTATGGATCCGATTTGAATAGAAATCTGTCCCTGCAAATTTTTAGATATAATTTTAAAGAAACGCTGCACAAACAATTATGATTTTAAATGAAAAAGGAACCACGCTTAAATTATAATGGCATTGAAGTATTTCCTATCATACCATAAGTTTAAAACTCTTTAATAAAAGAGAGTTTAGTTTTAAGTGAAAAATTCTCCACTTTCTTCCTGGCTTAAATGGCCTGACAAAACTAAACTATACTCGTACTTAGATAAATATTCATTCTTATTATCAACAATGGTATATGTCAGTTTGCCAGCCTTAATTAAAAATTAAATAAATAAGTTCCAATTTAGATATCCACCCTATGATCAGTAAGTTAGAAAGCACGGAATTCTTTGGGATTCCGTCTTAAATTCCAATCCGAATTGGGAGAGTTTAGTTCACTTTACAAGGCAGAGGTTATAGAGATTAGATCTCCCCTTAGTTAAGGATACTAACATAAAACAGTTGTCTTCTAATCCTAAAATAAAATTCAAAACCACAACATATAATCAGGAACAAAGTAAATTATAACTTAAGAGAATTAACTCGCTCCCATGGGGATTATTCTCCGTCCTGTAAGTCCCTGTCCAGTCGGGTTCACTTGACAAAGTGATGTTGTCACGGTAATTAAAATTGAGCCTGCCACGTCATAATCAAAATTAGCATAGAATGCATTAAGACCCAATGTTCGGTGTCAATCAAAGCAGTGAAAAGTTTTCACAAACTCTAGACAGCCAGAGCCGCTCCGGAGCCCCGACACTCGTCCGACCACAATAGAGGAACGGCCGGAGTGCTGACGTTTTGACAAACGTAACGATTTAGTCCGGTCATTCGAAAGGAATGGAAGTGTAGAGCTCGCAGAGGCAGCCACCACAGAACATCATCATAATCATCCGTGGCCCCCCGCTGCTCCTCTGGAAAGTGTCTGGAAACTGAGCCATCGCCATCCGTGCCATAATCAATTTGCCAGCCGAGCGCTGTAAAAAGCGCAACAAATTCCCGACTAATATATTCATAACCGGAGTCAAGTGGGTGGCTGGGGGTTGACTTGGGTTAAGGGTGTCATCCGGGGGTGGCGTTGTGGGTGCGGTTTCCAGATAAATCAGTGACAGCGAGCTCTCTCGAAGCGTGTAAGTGTTAAAAAACCGCTTAACCGTGTACTTAAAATTAAGAGGTTTTGGATGGGGTCTTGGAGTGAATACTCACCCTCGTGGAGCATCATTTAACGTTCACGCTTGACTCGTGTCCACCCAAAACAAACAGATTAAGTTTCGAGCATTCCTGACAACTCCGCACTTCTTCTGCTTCGGCGAAGGGCCAGCCTTCAGACACATGTATCCAGTTATAAATAAATATGTTTGCCACAAGTTATGGCACAGCCCATTTGCGCCAGAAGTCCGAACTCGTTAGGGGGCCCATTAATGGGTCTATATCTTGGGGAAGAGAGGGACTTGAGCGACTCAGCCAGGATGTGGGCTGTACCTTGACTAAATTATTGAATATGGGGACACTTTGAAGAGGATATTAGAGTAGTCGTAACTTGTTGTAGGTATTCAGAAAGTTATACTTGGTTAGGTAAGAATACAAAAGGAGTCAAGATACATTTAAAAAGGTGTCAGTATCGCAAAAATAAAGATACTAAAATCATAGAAAAAAAAACTAAACTAAAAACTAAACAGTCTCAGGGCTTAACGATAGGATATCATACTTCTTCAGCCTTTTCTTGATCATAAGTTTGCCTAAGATATAATTGTGAGGTTTATATTAATTCTGAGTATTCTCAAAAGAAGGTCCAGATTTAATTTTGAGTGGTTCCGATAACCGTGTATGTTCGCCTTACAGCACAATTCGGTGCAAAATTCGAAAGTTAATAGCATAGTTAACAGCAATATGTTATTTTTCCACGTTCAGATCAATTTTAGGAGGGCAGATAACCAATATCCTTTACGATAAGTTTATCTGGTGATTATCTTTTCCAGACAGATAGCTATTAGGCACTTGGACTGTAAAGGCAAAAACCGGCTTTAAAAAGTTTAAATTTCGAATATGTAGCTTTTAACTATTGATACTTTCCAAATTATATATAGGATTTATCTTCTTCCTAAGCACCTATAGCATATAGCTTTAGATACATATCTTGAGAAATCTACTTACCTTAATTATATAATTTTCTTAATTTAAACCTTAAACCAATAATCCTCACCCATTCCAGCTTACACCAATTCGGACAGCGAGGATTGCAGTGACGATGAGGGCGCCCATTCGCGACACGATGCCGGCGGAATGGGCAGCAAGGACTCCCAGGGCAATGGCTCCAGCTCCAGCTCCAAGTCCCGCCGCCGACGCACCGCCTTCACCTCGGAGCAACTCCTAGAGCTAGAGCGGGAGTTCCATGCCAAGAAGTATCTCAGTCTCACCGAGCGCAGTCAAATAGCCACCAGTTTGAAATTAAGCGAAGTTCAGGTGGGTTTCTACTTAAAAATTACAAAAGTAAACCCTTTAATGATAAGCTCCCTTACAAATAGGTTAAAATCTGGTTCCAAAACCGCCGGGCCAAATGGAAAAGGGTCAAGGCTGGACTCACCTCGCATGGCTTGGGTCGCAATGGCAGTACCAGTGGCACCAAGATCGTGGTGCCCATCCCAGTCCATGTCAACAGGTTCGCCGTGCGCTCGCAACACCAGCAGCTGGAGAAGATGTGCCTCAGCGGTCCCAAGCCGGATCTGCGCAAGAAGCTTTCGGCGGAGACGATCGGAGGATTTGAGAAGTTCAGTGGAGCCTCCAGCGTGGTTGTTCCTCCTCCACCAGTGGTGGGAGGTGTGGGTTTGGGTGTCAGCTTGGGAGGGGCCACCCCACTCTCGCTTGCCAGGAGCATCTACTGATGGAGCTGTGTTCTGTGTTTTGTGTCCGTGTCCTTGCGTGTGTGTAAATATCCAGGAAGAAGGCAGTTCCACTGCAAAGAAGAGATTTCTTTTTGTAAATAAACGAACGAAAAATCAAAAATTAAATGGTGTTTGCTTTGGATATAATGGATGGAAAGTGTAAAAATCTTTTGAGGATTTTTGAGGACTTTTAGGGACCTGTAAAGGGTATTTCTACTGAAGAAATATGTGCAGTTAACTAAAAGAAAAACCCAAGTTAAGGATATCTTCCCATAATATTTCGTCTTTACATTTTACCACAAAAAGTCACATAAATCCTGGCGTTCCCGAAAATACGCCCAAACAGGAGCAAAAATCCACTTAAGGGATCTCCGGGCACAAATCTCGCCTCGATGTCAATTGGAACAATTAAACTGCCAATTTGTGCGATTTAGCACGGCCCAAAGTGGCCGTTTGGAGTGTCGAAAACCGAGCATTGCAGTCCTCGAGCTCAGCTCGATTTATCTGTGACTAATTTTTGTAATTTAACGCACCAAATTGTCACGAAATGAGAGTCCAGGGGAGGATCAGGAATCAGAGAGAGAGAGAGCGAGCGAGCGATGGATGGGCTAGCAATCACTCCAGGTGTCTCACGTGTCACGCCTCTCTCTGGCTGACTCCGGAATCCCGAGTCCTGGATCCTTCCCTCATGACTTATTAGCAGCGGGCCTCTCGCGCCTTTGTGTGAGTTTTTAATTGCATTAGCCAACTTATTGGCCGCCTCCTGACTTCTGTTTACTTGCAACTCCCCTCTGCTCGCCCCTCTCAGCTCGCTAATTGTACTGAGGCTGAAAGGGCCACAGAAAAAAGAAAGAGGGAAATCTGGGGAAAACCACCCCAGGGAAAGGCCAGGAACGTAGGGCAGGGCACCCTTGTGTGTATCGTCCTCGTTCGCAGCTTTATGTTGGGACACGCCTCCAAGCATGAGTTTTTATTATTGTAACACTTTGCTGGCAATTTGCTGCCGGCTGCGGGATTGCCGAGCGTCGATGGATGCTCTTTTGGTAGCAAAAATCGGAAGCTGGAACTCGGGAGTTTGAAGCTGACTTTGCTGCAAATGAACAAAGTGCGGCAGGGATCGGAGGAGTTCGGCTAGGTGGGTTTTGGGAATAAGCTACAGTGGTTAGGGTATTTAGGTTATATTCCTTCCTATTACTTTTTAAATAAATGAAATCTTCGAGGGATAAATTTAATTGGATGATTATTCCCTTGTATTTTTGCATATTTAATTAGGGAATCAAGTTGTAAAAGGAATTTAACAATTTGTACAAAGAATTATGTTAGAATTACTAAGAAACATTCTGTATGGAGCTTCAATCATTTTAGATTTATATTAAGACTTTTTAAACTTTAATGAACTCATTTGGTATAGATTATATCTGGTATATTACGAAAAAAAAAATAACATAGACCAAAGCACAGAAGAAGCCTTTGCAGCCCTTGCAGAAGAAGCATAAGCTCGTTTGCTTTAAACCAGAATTCTCAAAGGGTTCTAGCTACAAACTTGTGATATTTACGCCGAATGTTGTACTGATAAAGTAGAGGATCTCTTTCTGAAATAGCTTTATGATTTTAGTTTATTTTATTTCGTTATTTGTAAGTAAAATGTTATTTTTAAAATTTCAAAAATTGATTTTCCTTTGGAATTATTAGGGAATAAATAATAAATTACCCGGGATAATGAATAATGGGATAATACTAATATCTGCTTTATTCAAGGCACACCTTACTAGCTAATACACTCTTTTAGAATATTATGATTTCCTGTAGAGCATTCGCAATTCGTTATACCTGACTCCAAACACAGCCACCGCAGACGGCTTCTACTCATAGTTTCATGTACCATTTCGCCTTTGCCAGCACCGCTTTTGTTGTAAATTATATTGCCATTAATTACGCGCGGATTTGTGTCGCACAGAGCAGTTAAGCGACCGTAAGGCAGCACGTTAAAAATCACTTTAAAATCATTAAAAAAAGAACGGGAGGAAGTGGCAAGGGTATAGATTCAAATCCAGATCCTGTGAGCCGCAAAAGGGGGTCATAGTTGAAAGCAGGCAGCCAAGACCCACTAGCCGAGCGAGCGGCCATAAATCAAGCCAGAAATGCGAGCTGTCATAATTTGTCATGAGGCCGGGACACGCCCACTTCGGAGCATTCCGAATTGGGAGTCGGGAGCACACATGTCGAGGAGTTCTCTCCGGGATTCGCTTGGTTTGTGGCAAGTTTGTTGCCAGGGCCAGGGACTTGTATGGACTTCTGGCCACTTCGGGACCTTCAAAGGCACCGAGGACGACTCACTACATCGCTGCACTTGTCAGCGGCCAAAGACAAGCGGGAATGTCTCCGTGAATTAACTGCCCATGAATTGAGTGCCCCTCATGGACAATCAGCGGCAATCAGCGAATGTAAACGGCTTGTAAAGGGGGTAGGGAGTGGGGCACATACTGGCACTGCCATGCCATCTGTCAGTCCCCAAAGACGCGGCACCCACAGCTCCACCGTCCGCTGTCTGGCTCCGGCGGTTGAAATTCCGCTGAAGACGCAGAAACGAAAAAAAATAAAATAAAAATCACAACGAAAATGCACTCACGCACCTGAATCCCTAATCAGCGGCCAGCGATGACGATCCATCCGTCAGCGTGGACAGGCGGCAGCTACCGGCGGCAATGCATTTTGGGTATTCTCTTTGGGAATGGGAGAGGCAGATGAGGCACCAAGGTGGGGTAGATGGGGCTTCAGGGGCTTTGGGGTTTGGGAGGACCTAAAAAACCTACCTTTTGTGTTAGAATTTAGAAAACATAAACAGAAAATCTATAATATTAAGCACTTTTAATAAAGAAACTCTAACTTTATAAAATAGTAATAATATAATATTTTAGATAACCTGTATTATCTCTAAAACATTATTCCTTGTTATTTTATCTATATTTGTATTTTTAAGATAGTTAATTGGAACTTTAAAATGTCAATTCTTCCTTCACTTTCGAGGCTGTTCTATCCTTAAATAAATTAGGAGAGTTTTAAGATATTTTCTAAAGATTTTTTCTTTTAAAAGTGTTTGGAACCATTTCTATATAATATTCCCCTCTTTATTCAAGTAAAAATCACTCCAACTCCTGAAATAGATTCTGTCTAATTTAATAATTTTCAGGTTTTTCTCCAAAATGCAAAATTTATGAGGAACTCTCCTTTTCTATTGAAAACCCTTCGGTTTCACCTGAAAATTATTAAATTAGAGACGATAAACTGTATGTTCAGTGTTTTTCATAGTTTAAGGCTCTTTAATCCAAATAACAAATATTAAACAATTTAAAACCATTCCCTTTTCAACGATTAGTTCGAGGTATTTGTATATTCGATCTACTCTACACTTTTCGGAGTTTTTCTTTTCGATTTATTTTTGTGAATTAATTAATTACAATTTTATGATTTTATTAATTTCCAAAAACCAAAGCATAAAGCATGCAAGTGGCGGCGACGGCGGCCGTCTCCCAACCCTTCATTTCCATTGAGTCAGCCGTGTCGCCGGTTTCTGTCCGGCGGCTAGCCAGTGTCCACTGCCTCGTCCGTCCGTATTCCAATTCCCATGGCTTATGGGCACGTAGCGGCAAGCTCGCAATAATAATGAATGTAAATTGCCGCAATGAACGATTTAATGTCTTAATTCTTTATTTATACTGCATTTTCCATATACGCCCCCCCTTTTATCGGGGCGGGAGTTGTTATTCAAACAATTTGAAAATGATTATTGCTATATGAATGCATGTGGCGGGCCTAGGTACAAAGTGCCGACCGCATGAATAATGCAATCAAGATAAATTAGAATAATGCATTCTCGAAAATATTATGAAAATGCATTTATGAGAATTGATCAGTTATCAAAAGAGTTTTCGCGGCTACTGGCTGGTCACGAAGGAAGCCGTTTGTCAAAATGTGTCCACCGACTTCGTGCCGGCTAATTAAATATAAATATATTACAGCCATCGCCATATATACCCCAGCCCAAAGAGGCTAAACGATTCGGGGAAAAATATTAGAAGCGGGTGTCCAAGTGTCTGGGATTTAATCAAATGTGTCGGCTCTTTTGAGGTTATGTTTTTGGGGGGTTTGAGTTCTGGGAAGGATTGAATTTAAGGGGGATAAGGGAAGGAAGTGGGCAGGTTGGTTGGTTTTTGCGATCATATTGCTAATAATACTTCCTTTACTTTAAGTTCCTTGAAACTGAAAATTAATTAATTCATTTAGTTGCGTCATACAGCACAGTAATCGATAATTAACAGCGCTCTGTTATACTGTCGCGCTCAGATAAATTTTCGGAGGGTAGAAAACCAATTTACTCTACGATAAGTTTATCTGTGGATTATCTTTTCCGGTCAGAAAGCTATCAGGCACTTTGACAATGAAGGTCTGAGGGACTGACCTTTAGAAGGTTAACTTTGTTAAGGATAAACAGTTTATTTAAACAACTTTCTTTGAGAAAGTAAACTTAAAGGCTTAAAAATCCATATATTTATTTATTTTAAATTAGCTAAGAAATTTAAATACCCTAATTAATAGTGTTACGCTTAACTTCCCAAATATACATAAATGCTTCCGCCTAAGAAATTCTCCCTTTCTGCACCGGAAATAGCAACTTTTCTTATTATAAAATCACCTAAACTCCCTTTATTCCTCCCGATCCCACACACACTTATCCTCTCCCTTTATCTTTTGCATAAATTGGCATAACGATCCGGCATTAATCAAGGAACCCCGAGGCTCTGTCAACCCACAAACACTTCCGCATTGTGGTAGACCGGAGAGCCGAGATTAGGGAACACCAATAAACCATAATAAACCAAATTGTGGCATGTGCACGTATTCCAATTCCGAAATCGAGCCGCTGTCTGGGTGGCCCAACTAGAGATCGTTTAGGATGAGTTACGAGGCCAGAATTCGGGATAGACCGGTGTGCGCAGGAGCAGCACGTCTAAACCGTAAAACCCGGGACATACGTGCAGATAATTGATAAAAGATGGGATCAGATTAGACTCTCTCTCTCGTCTGTCTAGCTGCTGTTTTGGGTAATTGATATTCCTGTCCATCGAGAGAGGACAAGAACTCCCGCTGAGCCACTTCGATATAGTAATTCTAGGCCAATGTGGGGTAAAAAACGGCGGACGCAATTTATGCCACAGCATCCGGCGATAGGTTACACCCACAGGCTCGTGCGATTTCATGAGTTGGCAAAATAATAATAAAAGCGTAAATCGAATCAGCAGAGAGTGATAAAAAATACCAAGATGTTGCTCGCAAAAAAGAGCCAAAATCATCGTCATATGCACTGAGGACATTGGGGAGCTATTGCTATCGCCACGCCCTCAAAAGGGGACCCGTGTCAGTCTGGTCTGTCTGGACTCGCTCCAGTTCCGCCCACCGACTTCCGGCCCGCAGAGCTGCAAAGTGCCGAGTTTCTATCGCTTTTTTGTGGCCAGGAGTGGGTGGCTCCTGTCCGTAATTACAAACCACCCACTGGCCCCTGGCCGTAAGGCGTAAAAAACCAGCGAAAATGTGATGACGTAGTTAGAGACGAGGACGAGGGCCAGCAGCAGCACTGAATTGTTCGGCAACGCCCACCGCTCAGCGGGCGGTCGGATTTTGTGGCAATCATTGACGCCGCACCAGGGGAGCCGGAACCGATGCTCTCTAAGTGCTGCCAGCAATCTGTAGTTTTGGGCAGCGGCCAACCAATAAACATAACAAAAAACTAATTTAATAAGGAGAGCAGCCATAATGAATAGAAATTGTATATTTTGTTAAGGGAAATAACTAAAGTGGGAGCTTTTTGAGCTCTATATAAAGAGGAGGATTCGGTATACAGAATCCTTTAAAATTAAGTCATATTAGCACTTGTTTTGTAATTTAAACTAGTTTTTAAAGTATTCTAGACAAGGATTGTGAAAATTATATAAGTAAGCTAAGGTAAGTACAAATTATAGACATAGAGTTGTAAGAATCTTAAGTTATTAAAGTAATATTGCCACACATTTGGATTTTTGCCTACTTCTCTTAACATTTTGAGTGATTTCAGAAAACATATTTCTTTGAGTACGGTTTCTACCATCCCTGTCAAAATAAAGGCCAGATAAAGTTCGGGCTTAGTAAATTTGGATTTCTATCGTGTAAATGTGAGAGCTAACTTTAGCCGGGAGCCAGACTTCCTGTAAAATCTTCTCTGGGCGAATTTATTTTCTCGACATTTTTCCGATTTTTCAGTGCTTTACAGCAATAATCGATACATAACCGTAAAGTTAACAGTGCTATGTTATTCTTTCACGTTTAGAGAAATATACGGAGGGCAGAAAATCGAAGTGTATTTATCTGGGGATTATCTTTTCCGGACAGAAACGGGCCCTAAGAGAGATGGAGTAATTACAGCTCAGTTAAATTCTGCAAACTAAGATGGAAAACAAATAAGTATTCTATGGTTGAAACTGATTTTTACTTTAAAGCAGCGGTGCCCACAGCCCTGACTCTATAGCACACTATTGTTAGCTACTTTTATTCATAATCATCCACTTTGTTCTATTTCTAAATCCAAAAAATGCATTTTTAACATGTCACCACTGCCTTAAAGGATTCCCCTATAAATTAAAGCCTTCTTTATATATGATGCGTCAAAAAAGAACCCATACTAAGAATTTCATGAAATATACAGGCTACATCTAGGAGATTCCAGCATATACTCCTTTCCAAACCTTCTTCCCAAAGCTGATATAATCTCTAATTTAATTTTTGGTAGCAAGAGATACCCTGATACATTGATATTTAAGTTTGTAAGTAATGCACACGAGTTTTTAGGATCTCTAAAAGAACACAATAATATCGTACGAATTCACTACACATTCACTCTTATTTCCTAAGCTTACGACTAGCCTCTAACATGCATCTAAAGAACTAGAAAAATAGCCTTAGACATGGCCTACAACTAGATTTGACTATGCTCGCTTGCAGAAATGGCCAATAGACACAAATTTTCACAACTTATCACAACATTGCAGAAGATAGAGAGCGCGAGAGGGGGGACTAGGGACTAGGCGACCTACAAGCGCTGCACACAGCGCCTCACAAACTTGGCCTTGTGCTGGCACATGAAGCGCAGCAGGAAGATCACCAAGAGCACACTAACCAGATAGCCCACAACCAGTACGGCCCGCTTCCTGCGCTTCCAGCGCTGATAATCCCGCCAGGAGGCGTAGCGATTTCTGAACTGCGGGGGCAGTTCGAACTTGCTGCGTCGCGGAAAGAACGACAGGTAAAAGTCCTCGAGCAGGTGGCGCACAATCTCGTTGTCCTCGTTCCGACTGGCGTCCAGATTATCGTTGATGCAGTTGAACTTGCGCGGATTGCGACGCAGTCGATCCAGGGACTCCACCACCTCCGTGATGTTTGAGGTGAGCATCATGAAGTTGCTGTGCGACGTGCGCTTGGGGCTCACATGGAAGTGGTACCTGGGACGCACGCCAAAGTTGGCACTCAGGGCCTCCGCCAGCAAAGGACACCGCACCACCAAATCACGCGTTATGGTGGGCTGAAAAGGGAATAACAAGTTTATTAAGGTTCTCTAAGAAGCATCTCTAATTTACTCACCAAATTCGAGTCCTCATATCGCTCGTAGACCAACGTAGAGTGCTCCACCACCTCAACTTTCACTCCCTGGTTCCTGGTGCAATTCTGGATAACCTCCTCGAAGTAGCGCATGGCTGACCAGTCCAGGGGCGGCGGGTAGATGCGGGTAAGGAAAGTGCGCACCTCCCGGTCCGACCACGTCCCAGAGCCATCCGTGTCGAACTCGTCAAAGATCTCCTCCACGCCCAACAGCTGCGTTTCACTCATGAGAAACGAATAATAAGCAAAGGCGTACTGGAGGTCTGTGGGCGACCTGAAGCGCTGCAGGGCCGTGTCCAGGACCTGCTGCCGGAAGCGTCGCTGCATGGCCTCCACAATCTCCCCTTCCAGCAGGAATCCCACGTGGGCCAGCACATAGCGAGCCTTGAACCCGTAGGCTCTGTTCAGCAGCATATTGGTGGCAATCAGCGAGTGGGAGTAGATGTCTGTGGAGGACTTAAAGTCCTCCTTGTGCAGCACGTGCGGTTGAGTGGTCGGCGGTCCTGTGCTGGTCTCCTCCATCTCGGGATTGAGGGACTTTAGCTTGTCCTTGTTGAAGCGCTCCACGATGCGGCGTAGCTCGAGTAGGGTGGACACATTGCGGTGGCGCATCACCTCCTTGAAGTTGGCCGAGCTCTTCTTGAACAGCTTTTGCAGGCCCATGTGCGGAAACCGGTGGACTGGAGTCGGGGGCACGGGCACAGCTGCTGCTGCTACCAAATCATGCGTCTCCTGGCTCTGCGGCAAGATGGGGGAGCCATCCGCTGGCCCCGTTTCGGTGCAATCCCCGCCATCAAACTGGCAGGCATCGATGTTGCAGTGCCGATCGCAGGCCCCATCTCCTATGTACGTCCAGGGGCAGTCCAAAGCGCAGTCGGGCACCATCCAGGCCTGGTACACGCGCACTCCCTCCGCCTCCGTGTACAGATCCTCCGGATACAGCGGCGCGCCCAGGAAGATGTCGTCGTTGAGGTAGAGGAACCTCTTCGACAGCCTCGGTATGCGGTGCAGGAATGTCTCGATGGCCGAGCTGGAGAATGTGGGCAGCTGCGAGGGATCGGGCGCCAGCAATTCGTGCGGCACCACTGTGACCTTCTCGTAGCTGAGATCCAGCCAGTTGGGAATCTGGCCATTGGTGACTATGTAGACGTGCCTGATCCAGCTGGCGTGCTTCTCCAGGGATCTTAGGGAGTACCTCAGCTCGTTCTTGTCGTCGAACCGCGAGGGATCGTACTTGGGATCGAATCGCCGGATGGCCTCAATGAAGTTCGGGTCCGAGCCATTAACCCAGGTGTACACTGCATCTATGGGGCTGCAGGAGCTGCCAAAGTCGCCGGTTTTGCCACTTTCTGGTGTGATTATGTAGCTTCCAGCCAACCAAATGGCCAAGCAGAGTCCCACAGTTCCTAGAATTGAATAAACATTAAAAATCTGTGGTTGTAGGCAGGAGTTTGGCAAGATCCTACCTATAAGCACTCGCAGCTTCCTGCGCGACTGCATTCTCAACTGCTCGATGGCGCGCCTCATCCTTCGGGGCCAGCGGCGGCGCAACCGCATTTTCAGCGCCTGTATTTTCGCCAAATCCCATATAACATGCCCACATAAAATCAGCGCCTTAAATTGCACATTTCATTTAATTTTTTTTTCGAATTTTGTTTATTTTGTTATTTTATTTTTGTTATTATTTTCGGAAAGTGTGCCCGTAATGACAAAATGTGGAAATGCAGGGTTTTCTCTTTCCCAGCTTCTGGTCACACTGAAGCACTGATAACATTGGAGTTGCCGGATAGTTGGAAATTAGCGCGGGAGAGTTGCCGGAAGAATCGCGGGAGAGTCGCCCGCAAATCGCGAAATCGCTACAAATAAGCTGCATAAATTAAAACAAAATAAAATAATTTAAGATTTTAAATAACATTATAAGATTATATGGAAGATTTAATAGTTATATTAATAACAATTAATTCCGCATTGTGCCATATGTAGTGTATATAACACAAACAAAAGTAAATAAACAAATGAAAAGAAAAACCGTTGAAGAGAACACAATATTTAATTTTAGTTTTATTACTTTTAGTCCTAGCCTTGAGACTGCATCTACTGATTTTAATTCAATAAGTTAATACAAAAACTTAAGACAAGTTTTATTTTTTAGTGTACACGTACCGAAATATACTAACTTGTATTTAGTATTTTTCCATATTTAGGTGATTTTAACATTTAACGCTTTTGTCATTTTTTTTAAACTGCACCATACAGTGTGGACTTCAAAACAACAAACATTTCTCCATTTCTCCAGTGACGACGACTTTTTTTCGAGCGCAGCAGCCCCGAGCAGCAAATCGGCGAAAATCGCGCGGGGGTTAGTTTAAAAACGCGAGTAGCTTAATTAGTTAATTGTGCGGCGACGGTGTGGCCCAAAAACCGAATATAATTCGAAAAGGCGAGGCGCTGAAACCTGGAAGCAAATCACCAAAAATATATTAGTAGCAATAAAAAGAAAGAAATAAAAAGAGAACCCTGGAAAGTGGTTAATGTGTGTGTATTTGGCGAGCGGAGCACTGAAAACCAGTTAGTTCACTGTGAAAAGATTCAATAACGTGTTGGGGGAAAAAGAAGAACAAATTGTTTCGAGTGTGTGAGGCGACGACAACAACAACAACAACTGGTCCGGTACGAAAAAGTCCGCTTTCCTCGCTCATTAGCGGCGCCGCTTTCCTCCTCAAAAGTCAACTGGAAACCTAAAACCGGGCCGTGCAATTACAGTGCAAATTGATATATGCAAGTGCAGCGCAACAGCATCGCATCAGCATCAGCAGCTTGGCCGAAAAACAGGTGCGTAAGCTTGCCAACTTTCGATGTTATATTTATTCGTGTGTGTTCGATCTGATCTGTGGTCTTCTCGGCTATCTTCCGTCTCCCTTTGGTGCGTGGTGGTGGTGTCTGCTATACATATCTACACGGTCTTTATCTTTCGGGTCATTGTGTTTGCCGCAACAGCATCGCGGAGCATCTTTGGCATTCATTCAGTCATTATCATTATCCCCCCATTCATTTGCCTAACACATACTACATATCTGAACAACAAATAAAGTGAAAGGTGTCGGCACGCGTTTTCCCATATTTTCTATTTTATTTTGCATTAACAAGCGCAAGGAAAGCGAAATCGTTCTTAGTCATCGGGATTTTTTAGGGGGGTTGAAAATGCCCGCAAATCAAGGAGGAGACACAGACATGCCGCCTGGCAACAGGCAAGGAAATAAAATAAAGGGGATTTGATAAGAGGAACGATTAAATCGATTTTTGTTGGCAATCTTAGTCAAAATAAATTTTATTTATACAGTTTAATTGGTAGAAATAAAAATTAATTATTCTACATGACAGAAAAGTTCCTCTCGCATGTAAACGGACTCGATAAATAGCGATAGGCAATATCTTTTATATCGATTTTTTTTGCAGGAAGAGTTTAATTCACATTTTTTGTCAGTGTTCCAAAATTTTAGGGGCTGGAAAGGTCAAGAAATCTGCAAAATGTCAGTCTGACAGCCAAAAGCCACAAAAAACCATAAAAACTTAATCGATAAATGGGTGTAGCCCAACGATTATATCGATTTCTTGGCAAGGTGGGCTAATTCCAATTTTTAAACAAAGAAAAAGCAAAATGGTTTCAAGTAATCAGTACTATAAATACGGTGTAGTGAGCGAAATAACTAAAATAATAAATATAAAAAAAAAAAACAATAAGAAATTCGATAACTCGCCAGACTGTCGCGATTATATCGATTTTTAGCAGCTGCTGCTGCTGGCCGGGTTAATTATTAATTTCATGGCACGACAAGTGTTTGCTGGGGCACCACACCCACTTATGTCAGAGGGAACAGCGTAAGCGGAAATGATTTCATACACCGAAAAACCCACCCCGAGAAAATGAAGCACAGACCATGTTTTATGGCCATTGCCTGCCTCAAGCCGTCTGCCATTTTCATTTCCATTTCATTTTCCTCGTTTTTCGTCGACGTGTTGTTGAGGTTAGGTCTCCGAATTCGTCTGATTTTTCGGGGTGCCCTGCCGGCTTCTTTGCGTCGCCGCAAAAATATGTACTATGCTTAGGCTTCGATTTTCGGGGAGCAAGAGGCGGCGCACGCCTTTCGTTTTCGCCCACAAATTTCACGGCCGAACTGATTTTCCAACACATAAACACATTACAAAATATTTCGCAGTACTCTGGCGATGATAATAAAAGTGCCTTTTCATTTTCGCAGCCAGCACGCACATCGAAGTAATTATTACCACTCATCATCATCGCCGACGTTTTCCCTCTTACAAAACTCCGGTGTTAATGTGGCCAGCACGTGCGTCTCTGTCTACGCACTGAGTTTTTCCGTTTTCTAGTTTTTCAGTTTTCCGTTTTTCTCTGGCCAACTATATTCTCAGCTTGCCCCCCGAAAAAAGGGGGAAGCGATAGAGAGGCCAAACCATGACCAAAGAAATTCAAAACTTGAGCAATTTGTAGGCAAATTAAGGTGTTAACTAACCGTGAAGTTGGTCAGTGGGAAATTCACGGAGATGCTACAAAATAAGAGCTTATACACGGTGGGAAAAGAATTAACAGAACTATTTTGAATAAATTAGTGATATTTGACATTAAATAAAACAGGGATAGAAACTTTAATACTTAATTAAAAACCAAATTAAATTTATTCTTAATATTTAAATCAACTTTTACACGAACTTTACTCGAATTTTCTTATTTATTATTTAAACCAAGATAAATAGTTTTCTTAAATTGTTTTAAACCTTTTTCAAGTAGGAAATTCCTTTTATAAATTTTTTATATTTTCTCTAAAACATCCATATTTTTTTCTCCGTGTAATTTCGGCAGACGAGCTCGGAAATTGTTTGATCGATTCGATTCCTTCGTCTGCTTCCGCTCAGTCGGCTATCGGCCGGTGCCTTTTGGCCGCTCATTCGCCACTTGCTAACAGTTGTTTTCGTACGTGTGCTGCGCTCAGATACGCAGATACAGATAAACAGATACGCAGATACTTTTCTCCATATATGTGGATGTGGTGCATTGTTCTCCGCTCTCCACTCTCCACTCTCTTCTCTCCAAGCGGAAGCAACTCCATTTATGTAAATTGCTTGCGTGACATTTCAATACGTCGGGGCGCTTTATGAAAAGCTGGAATCACGGGGGGGAGGGATTGGTGGGGGCACAGAAGAATCAGCTCCATTGTTGGATGCGCAGATCTCGGCTGCAGGGTTGCCAGGCCATTTATCCGTCATGCCAACAGTGAGTCGCCAATCAGTTTAACTGTGCTTTTTTATGGCCGCACTTTGCGCATAAAAAGCGCACTCACCAGGCATAGCACAAGTGCACTATCATTGCTTTAACGTTTTTCCAATAAGTACGGCGATGAAGTACTTGGAATTGGCGCAGATGAGTCTGCATTTACATAATATGCTGTCTTTTGCAAGATTCTCTCATTATCCGCCTTAATTATGTCGATTTCCCTAGCAGCTTCATGTCTTTAATTTGCGGAAAGGCGAAAGGCGGATAGAAAACCTTGTAATTTCCAGTTCTATTCTAGGAGAGATTGGTTGAAAGTAAGAATTTATGAAGATATTAAAAAATATTATGTTATTTCATGTATATTTTGTCCCTATTTTATCCCTAAATTCGTACTTGGGAATTTTAGGTTCAATTCTTATGTTATTTTTGAATATACTGAAAATTTCTTTGCATTAACACCTTTTGATATTCTGTTTACTCTCAAATAAATGTACCTCCCAGCTTTAATTTCATTTTCCGCTATATAGTAGAATTTCGTAAATTTCCCTCTAAAACCCATCATTAATTTGTGAACTGGTGGTGAAATAGGCACTAAAAAAGAAAAAAAAAGAGAGAGAAAAACTATACAACCTTCAAATTACCATTTTTAGTGAAATGTTAAAGAGAGATAAAATTCAGATCTGGGTTTATTTTGCGGGACTGCGTAAACTTGGCCCAAAACAAACTTTGCCACGGGGTTTCGGCTTTAATTCGTTTGCTTAATTTGCTTTTTCGAGCTCGGGGTTCAGCGAGGTGAAACGGTTAAATGTTTTTTGAAAACTGCCCCCGATGTTTTCCTTTCCCCATTCCGAGACGCGGAGAGCGAGCGAGTGTATGGCTTTGCGTGTGTTCATTGTTATTTCGGTGTGCACCGCCGCCCCTCCGGTGTGGTGTGCGAGTGTGTGTGTGCATTATATTATGCTAACTAGACCCTAATGTCGGTGGCTCGCGGTGTTTTCAGTGCTCCACATTAGTGCTTCCTATCGTATGCTCCATAAAGGGCCATTCGATCCGATATTTTCCAGCCAGGGTTGCGCATTTCCACGTACCCCGAGTTCAATGCACCGGAGATCGCAGAGCAACGACTTTGTAAAGGGACTCCGGACTGGGCTGGGTATACAAAAAAAAAGCAGGCCAAAAAGCGTCCATAACAAATGGAAAATGTCAGCAAATTATGAATAATGTAGTGTAGAGGGAACCACAGAAAAACGTGATCGGAAAATGAGGCAAAAAGCGCTGCATAAATATTATACGTATAATCAAGCGGTTTGACATTTGAAAGCACTTGAGACAACCAACTGAATCATCGGTGGGGGAACTACGTACGTATTCCGAGTAGACAAATTGATATTTGTTTGGTTTTGCAAATACGCTTCCCCGTGACAACTGATACTTCTGTTTGTGGCAGCAAACGAAAATAAGCGATAGCCATCTCTGTTTACTTATGCATTAGCATCTGGCCACAGAGAACAAAATATCTAAGGAGGTGATAATGAATTCGGTAAAATAGGTCTCGCTGTGAGGTTGTCAAAATTATCCACTTGAATAAATATCTTTCAAGATTAAATGAGAAAGCAGAACAGTACAGAAATTACATGCATATTTATATTTCATATTATATTTTTGTTTAGTCAACTTAAATTCCGATAGAGTTACGATTTGAACCCTGAAATGCCTTTATAATATAGTTTATGTATTGAAAACTACATCTTTTATGTCAAAAAGATATTTATCATAAAATCTTTATAATATTATTGCCTTATATTTAGGATTATGGGCGACCTTTTATTTTTTATTGAAAGATTCTAGCTAACTTGATCGACTTTATTTATTATTATAATTATATTAGGAATAAAATTAGAGGAAATATGGAAACGGAAATATTCTTTTTCAGATCAAATAGCTATGTTATTATTGAATTAAATTTTAGCATTTTCAGATCAAATAGCTATGTTATTATTGAATTAAATTTTAGCATTAACATATTTAGATAAAATATTAAATACAAATATTGTAAGGTTTTTCTACCGCTCTAAATATTATTCTATAGGAAAAATGATTCTCAAATACCTTTTAAATTGAAATAAGATTCATATGGGGATTCCCTTTTCTCTGTGTATAATTTTCTCGATTCCATTAGTTGCGCTGCCAGCTTGGTTTTCAACTTGTCTCGTCGATGTGCCTTTTGCCCACAAAAAATTTGTTGTTGACTTTTCGAATTAAGTTTCACCGTTAGCAAAAGATCAGGCGGAATTCGCTGGATTCTCCCCATGTACCGGTGATTTTAGCATTCGGTCGCAAAAATTGACCTAGTCAACGAAAAGCGAGATCCTCTCTCTCTTGCGCTCTCTTCTGGGGAGAGAAGAACCAGTTTCCTAAGCTTTCCGCGAGCTTTCCAAAGAGCTTTTCCGCTCTCTTAAATGCATAATCCAGTTCTCTTAGGTGCTCCCTTCTTCACGGTTGTGTTCTCTGTTTTGTTTTTGGCATTGGCTTCGCGTGTCTTTGTTGATATTAGAGACTTGTGTTTGAAAAACAATAGCAACCTTTGGGTTCCCAAGGTTTCCCAGCAATTCAAATCAGAACTTTTGGGGATGATAGTTGAACCCAGTAGCACCTGGCGATACCCGATATTATCGAGCGAAAGGCAAGCAAAGTACAATTTGCCACGCTCTGTAATGTACAATGAGTAATGAATTTTAATCAAAGATCAGCTCACCTGTTACCTTGCTCTTTAACCCGCAACTAATTACGCCTGCCCCGGAAAGTCATAGCCTATCGTTAAGTACAAACAATATGGGCTGTAAAAGCGTTGTAAACAAACTTGCGCAAGCAAAAAATGAAAACAAAGTCATTGTGTTTGACAGTAAACGCAATTCTGGGAAATCAGCGATAGGAATAATAGGAATGCAACGCAGATTGCGACAGGAATATTGCGTTGGTTGATAGTTGCAACAGCGTCAGGAGAGCGTAATGGAAAATTCAGTAACCTTGATAGGTTTCATGTTATCACAAATGCTTCTAAAAAGAAGCGAAAGAGTTACAGAACAAATAATCCATCGGATACCGAATATTGTAATACCCATTTATTTTATTATATTTCAGTTGTCAAACCTTTTTTTGTTCAAATAAATTAAAACGAGAAAGAAAGCTTGCACCTTGAAAAAACATCGAATTTTGTAAATTTTACATTTTACATGTAGAATTTTACATTTTCATATAAATGGACCGATCGCTTCTATGGCAGCTATATGATATAGTGGTCCGATCTTAATGAAATTAAAACCGCAATTCTAGAAGCATAAAAACTGCTATATACTTTAAAAAACAGAGAAGTTAAATATTTTTTACATTAATTTCGCCATCATTCCTATGGCAGCTAGAGGATATAGTAGTCCGATTCCAGTCGTTCCGACTTATATACTGCGTGCTAAAGAAATAAGACTATGCTAAAAAATTTCAGCTCGATAGCTCAAAAACTGAGAGACTAGTTCGCGTAGAAACCTACAGACGGACAGACGGACATGGCTAGATCGACTCGGCTGCTGATGCTGATCAAGAATATATATACTTTATGGGGTCGGAGATGCCTCCTTCACTGCGTTGCAAATATCATAGCAAAATTATAATATCCTCTGCAAGGGTATAAAAATAATAAATTAATCACGTTTCAGTAGTGAATGTTGTTTAAATATGATCTGAATCCTATTAGTTTCTTAGTTAAAATCCTCTTAGTTTAGGTAAATAGAATAATTGGTTCAAGATCTAGTTTATTTCAATTTATTTGTAAAGGTTATTTAAATATTACTAGAAACAAAGAAGTTGTAAGGTTTGTGAATAAATGTTATCGAATGTTATTATAAATGAAATAATATAGTAGCACACCGACAATGGTATTGTTTTTAAGAAAATAAAAGGAATACTGCTTTTTGTAAAACTATACTTATTTTGCCTAATATGATCTGAAACTTTGCTTAGCTATACTATTTTGTATTTAAAACCTATCTATCAAGTTTCAATTAAATATCTTTAAAAACCACAATCTTGTAATGCTCTGAAACGATCATATTTAGGGAATATATTAAGGTTCCTAAAACGAAGAACGACTGTGCACACTTGCCACCTTATATTCAAATGTAGATTAAATCCACTTAGTGTTGATTGAACGAAAACCATAATACCCCCTGCATGTAGGGGAAGGAAAGGCAGAAGTTAAGAGCTTGGCGACCCAATATAGAGGCGCTATCCAATTCCCCATGCGCGTGTCGATTGTGCGATGGTGTGTGCGGTGTGTTTTGAGCACGTATGTGTGTATTTATATTGCTTTGTTTTTTTCTGTAAGTCCATCGAGTGAAAAACAACTCATTAATTAGGCACGGCGAAGGCTTACAGGGTCCCAAGTGGAGTAATTAAAAGCCAGCAAATATTAAACAAACAAACAGGACTAATTAACTCCCACAAACTTGGTACTTGTTAATATTTTGATTGAAGTATAAAAACTTTTGGAAATGCACCCATTGCACTTGCACTCTTAGATATCTATTCCCGATCACTTGGGGTAAACAAACCGTCGCACGTATTGTTGTTTACACTTTGCTATCGCAAGCTCGGGCCGTTGTTAGTTGTTATTTTTAAGTGCACACATTCTGTAATTAGACATAGCCATGTGTCGTTGTTCTTGCTTGTTGTTTACAGCAAATTAAAGCTCTTTTACATATCCATCCCACATCCCCGTCCACATCCCACAACACTCTCAGCGTCGAGCCCACCGATTGCGACCAATGGCAGCCAAGTAAACAAGTTGGGGAATAACAAAAAAAAAATACGAATAGAATCAACAGCACCACCAGCAGCGGGCAACGCGGAAGCGAATTTGTTTACGTCTTATCCAAGCATCAATTAGAGATCGGACAAACAGCTCTCTAGCAGCTCATATCTATGTTTTCACTCTATATTTATGATGAACCCACTCTCTGATCAAGTTTCGGGTTATTTGTTCTTTTGGGCGGGATAAAAAATCTCAGAGAAATGATGAATAATCACAATATAAAATCTAGAAAATATATAAACGGATTACTCTTACTTTTTAATGACTTACCCTTGGCTCTTCATTAACATATACGTTTTAATGACGATTGCTATAAATTGTGAAACGTCTGCACATTAAGGAAATTATTAAAGTAAAGAACTTTTAAAGCAAATAAATATTTACTACCCACGCTCACAAAGAGCTGTCAACATGGGAAACTTTATTTAGGAACTTAGAAAAAGGTTGACAAAACTGTTATATATTTTTCTTATTAAACTAAACAATATTTATTATTATAGAATTGAATTGATTATAGTTTTTGTCAAGTTTTTTTGCTTTAATCTTTTATAAAGTTTGGTTCCATGACAAAATCTTCCCTACATTAAATTTAAATATATTAAATATGAAAAACCCTAAGTCCCAATAAATCTTTAATTAAACTCAACGACTAAAGCTCTGCGTTGTCTTTAAAATTTTCCAAGCAATCAACTATGTATTTGCACAAAAAGAAGATCATTGAACGAAGAAAAAGCTGAGGTGTCAACACTCTGCTCTCCAACTAATGACCCTGGGTCTCTCATAATTTACGACACCAGCTGGCTCTTTTTTGGCCAGCCACTTGTGGCTCATTTCGACTCTGCTCCGGCGGTTGGATCACCGGCAAAGCAAGATCATTGATCGCGCCCGGCCGTGCCGGTTTTCGCTCTTCTTCGCGAGGGGGGCCTGCCCTCAGCCGGCTTCCGCCTTTTGGGGGGCGCATTGATTTCTATGCTCCACCTAAACTGCGTAGTTCGCTTGGACGGTGCCGGTGCCATATAGTACCATATACTCGTAGTATCTGCCGATGTGTGTCAAGCTATAGGTTTGCACACACACACACATGTGTATAATTCGCACATAAACGACTATTCTTGGTCGGTTAAGGCGCGAGCGACACACGCGCTCTCAACTATTTCGACCTTGATGCGACTAGCGGCATTATCTATCCACTCGCGTTGTTTTGCCTGTTCTGACACTCTGAATATATTACATTATAGAAGCCTCATACTATAGTATAGTATATGAATATGTATGTATGGCTGGGAATGGAGAGATACATACATGTGAATGAGGGGGCTCGTCCCATGTTGTTTGTTTCGATTTGGATGTAACTTGTTTTCAATTAAAGCTGCCAGAACCAGTTATGGTCAAGTCCACTGAGTGAAAAGCGTCAGATGGAGTACACACCCCTTCTTTCCGAATTAATGACCACAGAACATGAGATCTTGGTTTAGATTCCCTTTTAAATTCACATAGCAAAAAATTTAAATAAAATGCTTAGATTGCTTATAAAAAGTTTTTCTAAGCGCTGTTATAATAATTCCCAACTATTACTTACATAAGTTATGAATGAGGAATTAACACAAGTTCATACTTCAGATTCGCTTTTAAATTCACAAAGCAAGAAAAGTTTACAAATGACGATTTTTTCAAAAAGTTCCCCAAAGCACTGTTATAATTCCCAACCATTAATGAAGTAAAGAATGAGAAATTACTCCCTGCATTTCAAATAAACGATCTCTAAACATGATTAATTCTTTAAAATTCACAAAGCAAGAACATATAATTTCCCTGAATGGCGATTGTTTCAAAAAGTTCCTTAAAGCGCTCTTTGTAATTCTCAACCAGTACTAAAGAAATTAATGATCATTTAACATGAATTTCAGTTACAAAGATCTTCATAGAGAGAATTCCCTTTAAATTAAGTAAAATTATAAATCTTTATAATTTGCCTTAGTGAATATCTTTCTAAAATGTTACTCTTAGCGCTGTTATAATTCCCAACCAGTACTCAGGTATTGAATGAGGATTAAACATGATCTCGTACCATAGATAACCTTTTTTAATTCACAAACAAATTCAGTAATGCTTACAATAAATATATAAACAAATATTTTAAAAATTTCTCCAAGCGCTGTTATAATTCCCAATCAGTACTGAAGTAATGAATAAATGGGGAAAGAATTATTTCTGAATTAGGTGAAGATTGGTTTAGAATACAAAGTATGACTCTAAGCCAATTCTATGTATTTAATTAGAATAAAAAAAAAACAAAATGTTATGAAAAAAAGAAAAAAAAAATCGTATTCCTAATTTTGAAAAATTTTCTTTTCACCAAGTGTTGGATCCGTTGAAACCGACGCTCTCTAAATTAATTAATCAAAACAAAAATTAAGGAAGTCAAGTTCGTGGGCTTTTAGACTTCAAACTTCAATCGGCATCGAAATCTAAGGATGCCAGTAGCTAACATTTCTCTGGGCGCCAGGGACCCCAATTATTAAAAAATCGGCTCTGCTTTAGTAAATCAAAATTCCAGTGTGTAAATGCAACGCAGCAGATTCCATTCAAGTACCGGGCCCAGCGTCATCCCTTCAAGTACGTACAATTAGCGAAGAAAAACAGTGAAGCGGAGGTTCACGAACTCTGGCGATCTCTCTTGAGGGGAAGTGCAGGGGCAGGGTAGGGGCACTGGGGGGGAAAACAGTCGACAGCCATCGAGTGGCCATATACGGCCCGATGGCTTCAGTTCACTTTGACGGACTACTACGGACGCACGCTCGGAAGGGAGCGGAAATAGCGCAGGCCGAACTCCGCCCGTATCTTTGGCCGAGCCGCTCTTATCTTGCGTTGTCTTATCAGGCGGAAAGTCAATCTTATCGCCAGCAGGCAGCAGCAGCAGCAGCAGAAACCCGGGGAAAAGTAGTGAAAATCAACCAGCTCAGTGTGACAAAAATTGGCTGGAATTCAATGTGTTTTTCCGCGGCTCCTCGGTGTTCTGCTTGCTGACTTAGTAGGGGTAATTATCGATCATACCGCCTAACTCAAAGCTAACTAGTTGGTGTAGTGAGAGAGCTTAAGAACTCTAAGATCTAAGATCTAAGTAAATAACTATCAACAAAAGAGTAGAACCTAACCTCAAAGAGCGACGAACTTAATATCGGCGAGTGCGGGTGACTTAAAATTAAAACAATGACCGGTGATAAGGTGTAATCAGTGGGAACGAGATCGTGCCGAGCTCCTCAGGCCCTAATCCGAACCCGAATCTGGTTAGATCGATCTCTGATTCATCGGATTCCGGGCAATTGGCCTTGGTATTTCCCCCTTCCCGTTGGCAATTTACGACCGATTTGAACAGCTACAAAAAACGATTAGATAAACCCGTAGAACGGTTGTGGGTTGTTGTACTTTACAGTGTTAACTCCCAGCACACGCACACACTCCCTGACTCCATGACTAATCGCCACTAACTAACCACTCACTAACTAAATGTAAACAACTCTGCAACCACTCATTACTAAACGCAACGCCTAACTCCGTGTTTTGCCGCCTAATCGCAAGAGCAACCCATTTCTTCTACGCACACAGATCAGGATCAGGATCAAGAGCAAGAGCAAGGTAACGGGGCCAGCCCTTCATGTTCCACAACTAGCGAGCGTCTGCCCTGCCACCCAAGGATTAAGTACTGCCATCGCCCCCCTCCCCGAACATGCCGCTCTTCACGAGGAAGTCTCCCAAACAGGGAGCCACGGCGGACGGCGGCACTCCCCAGATGGGCAGCCGCATGAACTCCGGATCCTCCCACATTAACAATAATAATAACAACGTTTCGGAAAAGGCCAAGCCACCGCTGGTGTTCCACTGCCAGCTGGCCCATGGCAGTCCCACCGGCCTCATCCACGACTTCTCCAGCGTGCGCGAGCTGTACCAGAAGATCGCCGAGTGCTTCGACATCTCCGAGAAGGACATCCTCTTCTGCACCCTCAACTCGCACAAGGTGGACATGGCGCGCCTGCTGGGCGGCCAGATCGGACTGGACGACTTCATCTTCGCCCACCGCAAGGGTCGGCCCAAGGAGATCGAGATTGTGAAGTCGCAGGACGCCCTTGGGCTGACGATCACGGACAATGGGGCCGGCTACGCGTTCATCAAGCGGATCAAGGAGGACTCGATCATCGATCGCATCGAGCACATCTGTGTGGGCGATCACATCGAGAAGCTCAATGGCCAGAACATGGTGGGCAAGCGACACTTTGAGGTGGCGCGCATGCTCAAGGACATACCCACCGGCGAGACCTTCACCCTGCGCCTGGTGGAGCCGGTGCGGAGCGGCTTCCAGGGCATCGGACCGCGCAGCCAGTCGAGGGCATCCGGCAGCGGATCGGCCGGAGGCCGCAACTACGGGAGCGGCAAGGAGACGCTGCGGTTCAAGGCCAACGGCAATGCCCAGATCGAGCCGCAGTTCGACGAGGCGACCGTGGCCGGGATCGAGGCCATCAACAACCTGCTGGAGTCCTTCATGGGCATCAACGACACGGAACTGGCGTCCCAGATCTGGGATCTGGGCGACCAGAAGTCCAACTCGATGGACTTTGCCGAGGCGATCGACAACTCGGACCTGGAGTCCTTCGGCTTCACGGATGACTTTATCATCGAGCTGTGGGGTGCCATAACGGATGCCCGGCGCAAGTCCACGACCGCGACCAGTCCCAAGTAGCTGGCGACCATCCCATCTTTGCCAGAGTCTCGGACTTCGTACACTTCACTTCTTAGCCTGTCTATTGGGGTCCAATAAAGCGCCCAGAAATGTGGACTGTTTCTAGTAATGGCTACTACCTATTGTCTACTTGTTTTAGAGCCTAGTTATATCTAACGCATATCGTGCTATCATGCTGCAATTCCCCCATATTCGAGCCTATGTCGTCTGCCTTTGCCAATTATTTAGTTGTTCGTATTGCCCATGCGGCGACCTATTTATTATTATATTTGTTCAGATGTGCGGAACGGGAGGAGGAAGTGTTGATGATGATGAGGCATCCATATATATATATACTTTTGGTACAATTTGTTCGATGTACATACGTATAACTGTATTTCTTTAGTTTTATTATCATTTAAACAATACAAATACATTTAAATTATTTAAATCGAATATGATTTCTGCCCATTTGTTTTTATTTTCATTATTATCATTGCTATCTGATTTGGTAAGTTTGTTTATTTGCTTAAGTATTAGCATACCCTTGCTGTGGGTATTATGATTTTGATTTTAAGTTTGGAGACAGTTTGTGCCAAGAAAAATTGATTTTTTATTATGCGTCAATATGAGAACTAACTTTAAATGGGACCAGGACTTCCTAATTCCAGACATAATCACCCTGTGCTTGCACTTAACAGCACAATGCAGTGCTTAACAGCCCTATGTTATTCTATGTCGCTCAGATAAGCTAAAGGCTCCGAGAAACCCGATTTGCTTTTACAAGTTTAAATGGTATTCACCTTTTTTCGTTCAGGTGCATAGCTATCTGTGACTTTTTCAGTAATTATAGGTAATATTGATTTTAAAAAGATTTGTGTAAGCTTAGACACCTACTTAAAAAACCATAACTCCCATAGGAACTTATGACAAGAGGCAATTCCAAAGGGTATCCAAACTTCAGTACGCCAAAACATTCCGAGCTTCCTGTCTTATTCTCTATTTGATTCATAAGTACGTACTGCCAGGTTTTCCGTAGGCGGTGTTATCTTTTGTTGGCACCCATTGGCAATTTGAATGGCATTCTGAAAATATTCCACCGCTCGCGGCTGTGACGAGTTGTTTGCGCGCCGCCCCGAGTTTCTGGTCGCGTTTTTATGGCTCATCTGCGAGCTTTGCCTATACATTTTTGGCCAAGGACTCATGCGTTCCACTTCCTGCACCAGAAGAATCATCATCGTCTAGTTGAGAGCTGAAAACATCTCCAGTGACGTAGAATCGCACCACCCTGCCGCCATGACGCGATTTCAGGGGCCAGATCAGATCGTACATACACAGTCGCGCCATTAACTTATTTATTACATGCAAAGAGCTTTCGATTGCGCACAAACAGCTGCTGTTTGGCGAGCAGCTGATAAGCACAGTTATTAAGACTCGCCAAAAGAGAGCGAGACTGCGAGAGAGCGTGGAGAGGGAGAGTGAATGGGGCAGCTGCTGCTAGTGCAACACACACGCCTCGCACACACACTTGTAGTTTTTGCCATGGCAACAAAGTTACATGACTTTCCGGTTTTACAGGTTTTGTTGTTGTTGCAAGCTTTCCGCCTCTCTGCTAGTCGCTCTCTCACTCTCTGACTCTGGGCCTGTGTGTGTGAGTTGGGGCTCTGGGCTCCCCTCTCCCACTCGCACTCAGGCAGGTGCCTAATTCGATTAGCTGAATCGTTCCAACGCTCAGTCTTCAAAGAGAACTCGCCCGAGCAACAAGTGAACGGAAGAATCGGAGATCCGAAGAAACCGAAGAAGAAAACTAAAGAAACACAAGAAGAACGCTTTAATAATATTGTGAAACTAAAGAAACAAAGTCAGAGTCGAAGTCAAGTGCTGCGGAAACAGAGTGAATCGAGCGCGCTGCAGTTTCGCTAGTGTTTTCCCCAAGGACAGCGAATTTATTTGTGCCAGGTAGTGGATTACGATTAACGGTTACATACCGAAAAGCAGAAAAGAAAAGAACCCACGAATTTATTCAAAATTTCCATTATACTAGAGATGCCCCGAGATCGGTCGAGAACGTAGCAGCACGTCTGCAGACGTATTCTTGGCAAGATCTTTGGTTAGACTTTGTGCCCGCATTTGTTTGTTTGTTTGTTCGCTTTTTTTTTTGCTCGCGTTCCCCGATTCTCTGGACTTTGATCGTGACTCAACACAAATCGGCAAACAGCCGCCCGCCGACTACGACCAGACCCATTAAAAACCACATATTATAGCCCCTAAAACTCGTCGCGAAATTGAGCCAATCTGCCTTGATTTAATATTTAATTTGATTTGGTTCGGTTTGGGGACCAAAGTTTGCAGTAAAATGTGTGTTGTGACGGTGTGAACAGCTTATCTGGGCTTCTGTGTGTGTTTTTGTGTGTGGAAACCCGACTCTCCTTTGTGTCTTTGTCCGGATATATCGCTCCCGTCCTGGAGTTGGCCCCGTTCTGGGGTTTCTTTGTTGCAAGCAAGCAGCAGGCAGCCAGGGAGCAATCGCAATTGCAATCGCCTGATTTCCACGCGTTTCCATCGAATGTTTTGTCGTCGCTCCACTATTCGCGCTTTTCTTTGCCCGCAGCTTCGCAGGTGAAAGTGAAGCGGGGCGGCAACGCGTGACAGATGGCGTGATGTCTGGCACTGTTTCGGGATTGGGAGTGTGTCTGTGCGTGTATAATCGCAGGGACCCCCGATCTTAAATGCCCCCTCCTTCCTTTGATACACTTGGAGAAGAGGAAACAGTCATTTCGGGCAGCTGTTGGGTGGCTTTTCATGCCAAAACGAGATAAAAACTTAAAGGAACCCCCATATTTCGTTACAATAAATATTAAATCACTTTGGAATACGTAGAAAATCTATAGATTGGTAATATCCATTCGGTTCTTTTTTTACCTTCCATTTATGCCTTATCATCATTAATATTATTATTATTATTATTATACACGAAGAGTAAAGGTCACATCTTACTTTAATTCATCTTTAAAAGAAAATAAATGCTTTTATACAAGTTTTAGTTTGAGCAACTCCTTTGATAATCCATTTCTTCAGCCCAAAAATGAGTCATCCATTTGGTATTTCTCGACTATCAAAATAGTTCTTATCAAGATGTTATTTTTTGAACACAATTTGTTTTGCACAGGAAACTTAAAGATAGGGAAATTCTAGTTTTCAATAAAAATGTTGAAGTAGTTCGATAAGATTAGAAGTATTTTAAAAATTGAAAGAAGACTATTTACTATGTAGTAAAAAAAAATATGGATTTATCAAATAGAAAAAACAAGTTTTGATATAAAAGAAGGCTTGAAATAAGTTAAAAACTTGAATAAACCACAAATATACATACATAGGTATAGTTTTGATCACCAAAAACTAAATTGTTACTATTTAAATACATTTATCACAATAATCAAATAAAAGTTAGACTTTGAGTTACCAAAGGTCTATTTGCACGGATCTTTATTTGATTTTTAATTGGAGATTATTAAATAAAAGCCAATTAGAAGCGTTAATTAAAGGTTCTTTGTTGTCTGCGTTCGCAAATATGCAGATCAATCGCAAAGCTTATCTTTCAATTTTTTTCAAATTCCAGTTAGTGCAAATAAAAAATAATAATCTAGTCAAGATTGTCAAGTGGCTGGAAGTACAGATATCGACGGCGACCGTTGGCACCGCTTCCAAAAGCCAAAAAATCTACCAATTTATGTTTGTTAATTCGCGTAATAATTGTGCAATGTTGGACATTGACCTCCGTGGCTATTCACTATTTATTAACGAACTTGTTTATACTTCTCTGTGTGTGTGTGTGAGCTGAGTTGTAAAGCATGCCGACCACTCGATATCGCGTGATGTCTTTCTGGGAACACACGATTAATTCAGACTCGCACAGTGTATTTTATTTATTCGTGTTTTATCATTCGCGAACGGTAGAACACGCCACTGGTATCGATAGTAACAACCATTGTCGTCGTTGATAAGCGTTCGAAGGGGTTTATCGCCCCAATTCGTCGTCGTCGCTGGTGACACTCGTAAATAGTTTTTATCCCAGATAAGCAGTGGGTCGAAAAAGAGCCTTCGCAGAAGTAGAGTGCTATTAACCAGCTTTTAATCTCGCCCTGAACTTGCGGTAAATAAACTTAACCGCCTGCAGGGTAAATTGAATGAATTACCATTAAAGGCTTTTTGTAAGTGCACAATTGGGGGTAATAAAATAGAAGCACTTTGCTATTTAACTTGGCGAATTTCGAATTATACATATATGTTAACATCTTGTAATAAATTCATAAGTTTGAATTAGATACTTTTAAAGGGGTTTAATAAAATCCAAAGGAATTTTACGACCATTTTTATAGAATCCAAATGAATTTTACGACTATCCCTTAAACAGAATCAATTCTTTGTCCTCAAATTTAATACCTTTTATAAAGAGAGAATAAAGTTTAAAAATTATGTCTAGGGTTATTTTTTTATTTCACTCAACTGCCTCCAAAGCTGGTTTATGCGCCATAGCGCATTCATCTCAAAAGATGATGTTGCTTTCCTGGGTAGTTTCAAAGGGAAATGTTCAGTGTGACCTTCTTCCAACAATGTGAAAGCAATGACAAGGGATGCATCCCCAACATATTTTGAGATCTAACAGAATTGTTGCCGAAATTACGTATATATATATATTGAGTATCTTTACCCCTTTATAAACAATCTTCATCAGCGAAAATAAATAAAAATGAGTTTTTTCAATGAAGCTCAGCCTCTTAAAACATAGGATCTTAATAACAATTATGTATATGTTATTTTCCCTGTATCCTTAATATTTTTCTAAAAAGCGGATAGGGCAATAAGGGCTGTGCTATTTCACCACCATATAAAACAGAAATCCCCCTTTGCAAAGGTATTTTCCATGGTTATACGGTTGCTATGCCTCTGACCAGATCTGTTGGAATATATAATATAGGCAAAGGCAGCTGCTTTGTTTATTATTATTTTCATTTTGCGCCTGCATCTCCGACGTCACGTCCGCCGCTTGGCAACATTAGTGTTGCTGTTTCTGTTTCGGTTTCTGTTTTTGAGTATTTCTGTTGTTGTCGCGGCTGTGACATTGATGTTGCTATGAGATGTTGCCGCCGGTCAGCCAGCAGCACCTCATCCCCACCTCACTCCTTGGCTTTGTCGCCGGCCAAAGACTACACACTCACCTTGACTTTGAGCACAAAGAGCTCGGAACGAAAAAGGTTAAAAATAAATAAAATGCAGAGGCAGGGGCTGGGGCACCGATGGGGCTTCCAAGCACAGGATGCGGCTGCCTCTGATGCAATTTGTCTATTTTCCGCAAGCATTCGGCGTTGCCAAGCCGAAATACAACACAAAAATGTGTTTGCTCATAGATGTCAGTCAGTCAGACCCAAGTGCTTTATGGCCTATACAAATTACTCATGTCGTTTCCGCTCTGCCCTTTACAGTTGCCGTATCGCCGACGACGACGACTACGACTACGAGGCGGGTCCAAAGTATCGCCGGGAACGTGGTAGAATCGATTCCTTCGCCCAATAAGCGGCGCATTTGACCGCCGCCTGACCATAAAATGGTCGCCATATAACAGCACACCGCGGACGCAACCACACAAAGAGTCGGAGCTTTGCGATTAGAAAAGCAGATTAGAGAGAGAGAGTGCCCAAGGCTGTCAAGGAGTGTGTACCGAAGAACCAGGTCGACGCAGGAGCAACCAAAGATGAACAGCCTGGCGCGAGTATTCAGCAATTTTCGCGACTTTTACAACGAGATCAATGCGGCCACGCTCACCGGAGCCATCGATGTGATTGTCGTGGAGCAGCGGGATGGCGAGTTCCAGTGCTCGCCCTTCCATGTCCGCTTTGGGAAGCTGGGCGTGCTGCGGAGTCGGGAGAAGGTGGTAAGTGGAGTCGAGGATCTCTAAAAAGTGGAATAACAGGGAATTTCAGATATATGATAAGACTAAGAGCTAAAATGTTATAGAACTCGAAAGAGAATCACTAAGACGTCCCTTAAAATTAAAGATCTGATCGCAACTTTTATTTCATATCAATAAATTAAGATACTTTCCGAATTCTTTTCTATAATTTGTTTTATCTAACATCTTAGGGATATGATTGTAACTTTGATCTTTTTATGATATTAATAATTCAATATAGATTTCAAAGTGTTTTCTATAATATATTTTAGGTAACATCTTGGAGATATGATCGTATCTTGGGATATAATAGTAACTTTGATAGTTTTTATGATTTTAATAATTTAAGATAGATTTCAAAGTGTTTTCCATAATATATTTAATGTAACATCTTGGTTATATGATCGTAACTTGGGATATAATAGTAACTTTGATCTTTTTAAGATATTAATAATTCAATATAGATTTCAAAGTGTTTTCTATAATATATTTTAGGTAACATCTTGGTGATATGATCGTAACTGGAATAATGATCGTAACTTTGATATTTTTTATGATTTTAATAATTCAAGATAGATTTCGAAGTGTTTTCCATAATATATTTAATGTAACATCTTGGTTATATGATCGTAACTTGGGATATAATATAAACCTTGATCTTTTTATGATATTAATAATACAAGCCGGATTCCCAAGTGTTTTCTTTAATATATTTTATGTAACATCTTGGTTATATGATTGTTACTTTGGATATAATAGTAACTTTGATCTTTTTTATGATTTTAACAATTCAAGATAAGTTTTCAAGGGTTTTTAATAATATATTTTATGTAACATCTTGGGGATATGATCGTAACTTGAAAAATGATCGTAACTTTGATATTTTTTATGATATTAATAATTCAGTATAGATTTCAAAGTGTTTTCTATAATATATTTTATGTAACATCTTGGTTATATGATCGTATCTTGGGATATAATAGTAACTTTGATATTTTTATGATTTTAACAATTCAAGCCGTATCCCGAAGTGTTTTTTTAAATATATTTTATGTATCATCTTGGGAACTAGTTGTTTCATAAGTTAAAGCGATGATCTCATTCATCTAGTAAGATTTTGTATTTTTACACAGGGAAAGCAGGGAATAATAATATTAAGAGAAGATGATCAAGTCCTATAAAACGTCTAGCATTCAGGAAATGAAAATAAACATATAATATTATAATTATAAATGAGCAAATAGCTTGTTAATATGATAATACCCCGACTTCCTATCCAACATTTAATTATAAAGAAACACCGAAATTCCGGTTGCTTAATACATACATATTTTTATTGAAATATATATTAATTATTAATTTTTACCTTGTTCAGGTTGACATTGAGATCAATGGCGCCCCCGTAGACATACAGATGAAGCTGGGCGACTCCGGCGAGGCCTTCTTCGTGGAGGAGTGCCTGGAGGATGAGGACGAGGAGCTGCCCGCTAACCTGGCCACCTCACCCATCCCGAACAGCTTCCTGCAGTCGCGCGACAAGGGCAACGATACCATGGAGGACATTAGTGGCGTGGCGGCTGACAAGTAAGTGGAATTCGCTCACCAATCTCAACCAGCTTAAGACTCATCTCGTGACACTTGCAAAACCATTTTAGAAACGCTAGCGAGGAGCTGCAAATGCCACTGCCGATGCCGCGACGCAACTCCATTGACTTCTCCAAGGAGGAGCCCAAGGAAGCGGCCGTCGAGGGCGGCAAGTTCGAGAACCAGGTCTCGGACTACACGCAGCGCAGGTAGACACAATGCCTAACCATGTCCATCTCACCCAGAACGCATTCTAATCACACCACATCTTCCTTGCCCCCAAAAACAGACACACTGACAACACGCTGGAGCGTCGCAATCTGAGCGAGAAGCTCAAGGAGTTCACCACCCAGAAGATTCGCCAGGAGTGGGCCGAGCACGAGGAGCTGTTCCAGGGCACCGAGAAGAAGCCCTCAGAGGCTGAGCTGGAGAGCCAAATCAAGGCAACCGAGCCGGAGAAGCCTGAGAAGGAAGCCCAGGTGGAGAAGGTGACTCCCTGCGACAAGGAGCGGGAGCTGTCCAAGCCAGACCTCACCCTCACACCGGTCACCATCAGCGAACCCACCAAGGAGGTGGCCGCCAAGGGCAAGACCAAGAAGCGCCGCAAGAAGTCGCAGATGAAGAAGA